>CAJVPU010001594.1:0-12502 GCA_910591775.1 Dentiscutata heterogama | reverse complement strand
TCTTTTCAGTAAGTGATAAACTCTGAACTTGTTAGCAAGTAGCATATGAGAACTACTTCTAAATAACAAGTGCCGTCTCTATGATGAGTGATAAGCTCTAAGACTATTAGCTGATAGTGTATAAGAACTATCTCTAAATAATGGCTGCCAGTTTATAGTTTTCATCAGTCTTATATCCTTTTTCTCTAACATAGTTTTACTGTTTTTTATTGAAAGTTTGGTCTTTAAAAAGTTGGTCCAAATGATTATCAGGAAGAGTTAAATGTCTGATAAATATATACTTTTTTAAGATTGAAATGCCAAGTTATTTAGATAAAATTTCAAATTTTTTTTTTTGCTTGAAATGAATTTCTAATAAAATAGGATTCTTTTTTTTTTATATATATAGATTTGGAGCTCAAACTTATTTATACTAAACATGTTTAATTGCTACTTATAAATCATTGTGAATTATTACTTTTTATACAAATATGCTATTGCAATTAAATCAAAATCAATAATCAAATCTTCTGCTTATACTATATACCCTCACTAATATACCTCCTATTAGTGTATTCTTTTTTTTTACAATATATCTTCCTAGGTATAGTATAAGTTTTTGATTGGTGGAATGTAATATACCTGAGTACTCTATATATATGGTGATTTACAGTAATAAGTAATCTTTTGCTATTAGAAATTTATTAAATATATTATTTTATTATTTTAAAAAAAGTAATTTATAAAGGCTATTATAATACTAGTAAAAAGCTTTTATAAAATCTTTCTACTTATTATCTATTTTTGATTTAAAGTTTTTAGATAAATTCTAGTTTATATAAAAAATGCAGTGTATAGTATATATTTTAAAAAAAATAATATAGATTGCAGCATTAAGTGCTGGATTTAAATTAGTAAACGTAACTAAGAGCTTCATTTGTATTGTATTTTTTATACAAGTTAAAATCTAACTATAAATATCAAGTATTTTATTGCTTATTAAAGCTTGACAAACAAGTTAAGTTTTTTATAGTTGTTAATAATTGTTTTTGCTATAGTATTACTAACAACTATATTATAATATTTCAACTACAAGTCAATTTGTCTAAAAGATATTTAAAATAGCTATATTAGTCTATTATTTTTATTTAATTTAAATTTTACAGACCATCTAAAATTATACATTTTGTTGGATAACAAGTAATTAAGCACCGGCAAGACTGTCAAAGAAATAAAAAAAAAAAAAAAAAAAGTATATATTTTGTTAAAACCATCTTAAACATATACTTTAAGCCTTTAGGGCTCTATAAAAAAAAAAATAAAGTAAAAATCTTAAATATTTAGTCCAATACCCTTTTTAAAAAAAAGTCTAGTCTAATACCTCAATTTAAAAAAATTTAAAAATTTGAAAATAATAGCATAATATAGAAACAATTTTAACCAAGCAAATATTACTAAAAAAAAAAAAAAAAAAGTTGGAATACTTGTAAAAAACTAGCTATTATTATGTATTTGAAAAAAAAATCCTAATATTAGCAAGCAACATACTGTAGAACAATTTGGTATACAACCAACTTAATTGCATAATTGGATAAAAAAAAAAGAATAGCTAGTAAATTTACTACCACATGTTAGACGATTATATGCTGGAAGATATACAAAATACCCAGTATTGAAAACCAATCTTGTATCTTGGATAAAATTTTTACATGCAAAACAAAAGGTGGTATCTTGATATATAGTTAGAACCAAGGCTTAACAACTAGCTAAACAAATACACTATATTTCATTTTATTCAAATATTCACAAATACAAATAGAATAATAAGTGGCTAGATAGATTTATAAACCATTATCAACTAAGCAACCATCACCAAACTACTGTTTTGCAAAAATTACTAGCTGATCTTGAAATGAATTTTTAAAATTTGTGCTATATAGATATATACAACATGATTATCCTTTTATATTAATAGGCAATATAAATAAAACTTCATTGTTTTTTGATATACTATCAAATTATACTATTGATAAAACTGGTACCAAAATAATTAGAATCTGTATAACAAAACATAAAAAGTCTAACTTCACAGTTGTACTTAGTTGTATAGCTAATAGAAAAAAATTGCAATCTGTAGTAATCTTTAGATTAGTAAATGTATCATGATAAAAATTTCTATCTAGTATTATTATTCAAGCTAATCGTGAGAGATACATGAATTCAAATAAGATGCTTTGGTAAATCAAAAATGTTTGGAATAAATAATCACTTCTGTCTGTTGATTCTTGTTCACTATTGGTTTTAGATTCATTTCTGGGCTACCTTATAGATGAAGTTAAAGCCTGATTTAGTGAAAAAAACACCAATATGGTCATAATTCCAGATAGATTAACTAGCAAATTGCAACCACTAGATGTTTATATTAATAAAATTTTTCAAGGATAAGGTTCTTTTTTTTTTTTTTTTTTACTTTTATAAAAAGAAACACTAGTTGGTGTATTTTATTTATTTATTATTTTTTTTAGTGTTAAGGTGATCTCTATGGCCGGGGGCTTTTTATTAGATAACTAACAATATTTACAATTATGATGAGGATACAACTAGCCATACATACAACTTTTGGTTGTCTATTTAAATAGTCTGCCCGAGTTCTACACTAGCTACCATACTTGCAATCTAACTAGAAGATTACCTATTTAAGTTCTCTGGCTTTTACAAGTGAGAGTACGACTAGCCATATTTGCAACTTTTAGTTGCCTATTTTAAGTAGTCTGCCCAAGGTTTCACACTAGCTGCCATATCTGCAACCCAACTAGGGGATTACTTATTTAAACTCTCTGGTCACACCGGCTCATTATTTTTTACCTAACCAAGGTGTAACTCACTATTTATATGCTAGATTTTGTGATACCTATAGATTTCACATCCTACCTAGGACTACTTTATCCTCAAGATAAATCTAACAGAATGGTACATGTCCTACACATGTATTTACCTGCATGTTTGGTAACTTCTTTCTAATCTAGTACCTGTTGTGTTGCCACCACCGAGTTCATATCTCAAGCTATCTTTTAGAATATTGCTGTAACCTAATCTGTATCTCAAACTACAACCTTCCTATTTAGTAGTTGTTACGTACTTCTTTGCCCTTGTATTTGGGTTCACACAACCCCAGCATCTATATTTAAACTTTCCTTCTTTCCCAGATTCTTTATTGGTCTCTCCTTTACTTCTAGCCAACAACCCAGAAGGGTTGGTTTACCTAGACTTTAAGTGTCTATATGGTCTTCTTTTCCTTGGTACATGCTTCCAAAGCATATATCTTTTTCTTCCAGTTTTGGTGGCCTAGCGGTTTAGCTAATATGTCTCTCTATTTAAGGACCTAATCTAGTCGCTTGGTTCTCTGGTTTCAGTTTCCAGTTCCAAATTCGGTCCTTCTGTAGTACTGTTGAAGATTATGCTACCTTCCAACTTAGGACTTGCCAAATGGGTTTTCGGTTCTTCCAATATCTCAGAGTTATTATATCAAGGCTCCCATTCTAGATGGTGTGACCGAGATTACAGATTTCTAGATCCTACTGATCGTCAAATAGCTGTTAACTGTATTATAGGGCTATTTTTTGAAAATGTTATCTGTGGGATTTGAACTCTAGACCTGCTATCTGAGAGTGTGACAACTCCATCACTTCACTAAGTCACCATACCCTTTATTCTATTTATTTAATGATATAATAATAAGGTATTTATTTAATAATTATAATTATAAAAAATTTTAATAAATTAATTTTATTACTTAGTATCGCAAGTGTTATAATGAATGGATAGCAAATAAAATTTTAAACTTAACTCTTGCAAGCTATATCTAACGTCCTTCATATAGTCAAGTAGCTAATTAGGTAAAAACTGCATAGGATCAAGTTAATTCTACACTTATTATACAGGCTTTTAAGTGCTGTAGTGTTTTTGCAGCCAAAGATAAATCAGAAGAAGATAAAATTTTTAACTATAAATGAGTTAAAAATTTAGAAAATCAGCATAAAAATAGTGATTATGTGTTTAAAAATTCAAAAGAAACAAGTAATAGCAGAGCCATTAATAATTTGATCCAAAATGTAGATAGCAACAAAGATGATAATAAAAGTATTTGTGATCTAACTAATAATATGGATTTGAATATGAATACAAACATGGATTTGAACATGAATACAGACATGGGTTTGGATGTGAACATATGTGAAGAAAATCAAGATTAATAAAATGTTTATTAATATAAGTATTTAAATAAATCATTTTGAGTTTATAAATATTTACTGCTTAATTTTATCAATTTAGTATGCGAGTATAAGAAATATATATAATTTAAAAAAATGAACTAATAAATATTTACTAAATTTTATTTTATTAATATTAATTTAGTTAACTTTAGATGAATTTGATTTTAATAAAGAAGTAATTAATTTTCAAGAAAGTGATAAAAAAGAGAAAAATATGTATTATAAAGATGAATTAATTAAATATTTAGATTTTATTTAGTATAAGTGGGAATATAAAGATATTATAAGATTATTTAATATAAAAAAACACTAACTCTAACTCTAACTTAACTATTATTTAAACTATAACTCTTACCCTAACTCTAATTATTCATAAATTTGTTTAAATTAGTTTATATAGTTATTTTTATATATTATAATCTTATAATACTTTTATATTCTCACCTATACTAAATATTAACCAAATGTTCAAATTGTTGAGATTAATATACCAAAGTAGGAAATGCCAATAGAATATATAACTTTGGATATTGTTATTACTATAGGATAAGGGTTAAAAAGAATAGTATAAGATATTTATTTATTTAAAAATTTGCAAAGCTAATATTATAAATTAAATATTATTATCAATTTGGAAAAGTTGAATAGACAAATACAAAGCATTCAGTTATCAAATAGAAACACTAATGCAATAAAATTATCAGTTTAAAATAAAGAGCAAAAATAGAAATGTTAATGCAATAAATAATTTTAAATATTGCTATTAATTTAAAACAGAGACTAAAAAAATAAGGCATTTAGTTATTAAAAATTTGCTGAAATAAATAAATTCAAATTTTTAAAATAAAAACATGCATTAAAATAGTTTAATTGTATCGAAAGAACTTTAAATGTTTAAAATTTTTTTATTTCTAATATATCAAGAACATGATTAATATAAAAGTAATTTGGTATATATTATAATTATCTTTAAAAAATCTATATAAAGCCTCTTTATTAATTTCCTGTTTAGAGTTAAATTTATTAAATATTGATACTATCTTATTAGCTATAAGAAATAAGCATTTTGCTATTTTATTCTTAATTATATTATTGATAACTTTTGTAAGATATTTGTCAATATTTTGGGTTATTATTGAAAAAAAAACTTGTTTAAAAGTAAAAACAGTAGAAAATATTGTTAAATCTTTATATAGATAAAATCTATTTCATTATATCTCCATAATCAAAATAATCTACTAGTTCATATAATAAGCAATTAGATTTAATTTCTTTTTTAATGATCCAGTTGTATAATTCAACATAGACTATACTTTCTATTTTAGCTATAAATATTTTTAATAAATAAGTATAAGCTCAAAATTAATTATTTGAATACAAGATATGTACTGTAAATCACTATATAGAGTACCCACTCTTGATAGTATACCCCTTATTTTAAACCCAGGTATATTGAAAGGTTAAAAATTTGGTAGAATATAAAATATCTAGGTATATTATGTAAACTGCTTTATACTATACCCGGGTATAATATAAGAAAGTTTATATAATAGACTTAGATTAATATATAAATTGTTATAAATATTTTATATTTGAATTCAAATAAACATGGTATTAAGAAATCTAATTTTTAACATTTCGAATTATGAAAACACTCTTCCCAATAATCACTTGAACCTTATTTTCTTACCAATAAAAACAAAATTTTCTGTACTAGAGAGTTGTCTATATAGTTATATATAGTAGAATAACACTATAAACGGTTTTTATAAAGGTCAACTAGTTAACTTTCTAGGAACTCCTCTATATTTTCAACATGCAAGCCAAAAGTGTTAGTATTCAAGATAACTGGCAAGAAGGTGGTGTCCTCGTCTACAAAAATTTTGGTAGTATATAAAGCACACACTATCAACGAAGTTTTTAGTGGTAAAACAAAGGGAAATAGCAAAGAAATGAGCTATTCAACACACTCCTTAGAAAATTCAAAGGTCATACTTCCAAGAATTCTTTATCATATTTTCGCTCTTCTTTGATATTTTTTTAGAAATTTTTTTGCCAAAAAGTGAAAAATTCAGCATACTCACTCCAAAAGATCTACAATGTTTACTAATTCTAAATTGGGAACAGGTATTGCCAAAATAGGCCCCAAAATAGTGCGAAAAGGCTACCATATACATCTGAAGCTTCTAGAAAATTCTGGCAAGTTTTACTCTATCCCGAACATATACATACATATAATGTATTAAATTAGAGTCAAGCATTATATAATTTTTACAATAGTTAGACTAAGATTTAACACTTGTACTGTCTCGTACCTTTTTTGTCAAATTTTTTTTTCTCTTGTCTGTATTTTGTTTTTATTTTTCTTTTTTCTTGTTTTTTCTTTTTCCCCTATTTTTTTTTTGTTTTCTTGGTAAAATTATTTAGTTAGTTCTCCACTTTATCTTTTTGCCCTTTTTGAAGAAGGAAAAATTTAAGAAAAAGTAGTCTTGACAAAGCTAGCAATAAGCTTCTTAATGAATCAGAGATATAGCTCTAGAAAGTTAGAGCCCCAATAAGGAAAGGTATTATTGCTGCATGAGGTCGCACATAGGTACTTCAGTAACCAGGTAAGTTTTTATTGTATAAGAAGAGAAATTTATATAGTTTCTATATAATTTTTTTAGTAGTTTATTACTATTACCTCTTATAATAAAGGCAGGACTACATATAAAAAAAAAAAAAAAAAAAATAGATTTAAGCACACTGCTGATATTCTTTTTAGTAAGTGATAAACTCTAAACTTGTTAACAAGTAGTGTATAAGAACTATTTCTAAATAACGAGTATTATCCTTACAGTAAGTAATAAGCTTTAAACCTATTAGTAGATAGTATATGAGAACTATCTCTAAATAATAGATACCAGTTTATAGTTCTTGTCAGTCTTATGTCCTTCTTTTCCAATATAGTTTTACTATTTTTGTTAAAATTTTTTGTTTTAAAAAGTTGGTTTGAGAGATTATCAAGAAGAGTTGTAATTATAAAAGGATATAATAAAAATATAAATTATTAAAATTTTAATAAAGTATTAAATATTATGTAATGATCTATTCCAGAACCTCATCTAAGACAACCTCTGGAGCTCGGTTCAAAAAGTACCAATCACTAACAACTTTATACAACAAACTCAATCAAAAGAAAACATAGATAACCACATAGATACTTAATCTAATGTAACTACAGAATCTTCTACACCTTTTAAGAAGACGTATAGTAGTGCACTTACCTCTAACCTCCCAAAAAAGAAATATACTAAAGATGATCGCTCACTCACTTGGTGTAACTCTGTCACTATTGCACTAGCAAAAGCACGTACACTAAATTTCGATACAACAGTCTGGGACTATGATACAATTATTAATGCCTTTTCATCGTCTGAGCTACTTTTAAAATTCTTCCAACACAAAATCCAAGTGAATCCAACTCAATATAATCTACCAAATGCAATTAAAACAAAATTGGAATATTTGGACTTGGCTTTTTTTTGATCATTTACAAAAAACAAAGAAACCCAACACAACATCAAAAAGAATTTAATTCACTATTACAAATAGCAGTAGAAAGATACAAAAGACTACATAACATGCACTTCATAAACAAATTCAACAGAAACCAAATCTTCACAAAACTTAAAGCCAAAATAGCCTTGGACTTTATTTGTAATACAGACTTCCTTACCAACAGCCCGCATAATTGTACACAAATAATTATCTACTGTCTTAACTTTGCACAAATAAACTGTACTTTTAGTTTTGAAGAGCTATGCAGCTTGATCAACAAGGCTCACTCAATACTATTTATCTCTCTACCTCAAGATCCACTCAAAATAGATCAATCAATTCAACAAATTCTCCCCTTTCCACTACCAATTCAAGATTGTAAACTTATCCGAACAACTGTACTAGCTCTACAAAAGATTTTTACCTTTGAAAAACTTCCTGATAGCTACTTCCTTACTGTTCTCGAACCACTGCCAGACGACCCCGCTAAACTCCACACTGAAATCTGGGACTTTTTTACAATTACAGAACGAGCTAGATTGCCATTTCTCTCTGATTATCAAGCAAAATTAATGCAATACTACATAGTAGAAAGAATTTCTCTCAATTACTTTAATTTACCAGAAGCAAAACCCAGTCTTTTATCAACTTCTCAAAACCTTATCTCAGCTATTCACCACCTGTTTTCCTGTAATCCAACTGATGCTTCAGAATTTTGTAGATATATTGATATCCTTAGAGAACACTACAGCTTTCGTTGTATTCCCAATGACTTCTTTGTGCAAAAAAAACCACTTCCAGTAGATCTATATGCTATTAAGACAACTGCAACTTACAACTTTCCCATCTCTAATACTTACAAAGCTAAAGAATTCATAGCAGAGATCCAAGACAAATATAAATTTAATATTCCACTTCCACTCACCTATATGACTATCAACCCTACAAATAAACCTCCACTCCCGAACAAATATATCCTCATTACTGAAGTAAATCTAACAATACTAATCAGCAGTCCCAAAGCTCTAGTTGATACTACCCAACTTTTGAGAGAACACTACTTCTTTTACCAAATTCCAAGCAAGTGGATCAAAATTCAGATTACACCAAATACTTCAGAAAAACCTTCACTTTCATCTCAAATTTCAGAAATTATTTTCTACTTTAAGCAAACAAACCTTCATTACACAATTTATATCCCAATTACTGAACAAGAAAAAATCAAAAGCATTATTACAGAACTACAAAACCACTTTAATTTTAAAGGCATACCTTCGTACTTTCTCAATCTCTTCAATCTACCAGACCTCTGCTGGAATATTCTAGACAATTATTCTCCACCACTATGAATAAAAATTGCAAACTGGCTTACTGCCTACCAGATATAATCTGACGAATTTATACTCCACATTCTTCACTACACTATTTTATTATACAAATACTTCTATCTCTAACCCCTTAATTATTATTACCTTTTTAGAAATCGATACTCCCCTTAACCCAACAGATAGACAATTCATTATACAGATTAACAAATTCATTTATAATAATTCTACACTCCTACTTCTTAATTACATAGTCTAGAGGTTTTTTGACTATCTTAGCTAAGAATAGGTCGAGAGTAAACCTGAGCCTTAACTTCTACTCCCTTTCATTAAATGTATAAATTTGTACGAGTTGTATTCAATTATATATTTTGAAATAAAGGAATAGAGGAAAGACCTCTCTTAAAAAAAAAAAAAAATAAAAAAAATAAATTTAAAAAAGAATAATTTAAAAATATTAAAAATAATGCTAAAAAGAATAATAGTATTTTTGTTAAATAAAGAGTTTGTATTTTAAATTAGATCAAGAAGAAATTAAGAGTATTTGCTAGCAAGAAAAACTATTAAATAGTTAAAAATATATTTAGATTCTTTGTTTTTTTGTTTACTATTAGAGTTATTAAAGATAAATTTGACAATTTTACAAGTATAAATTCAATAAGTTAAGGTTTAACAAAGTTAAAAATTGATATCTTTACTATATACTAAAAATTTTTAAGTATAGTAATAATGTTTGTATGGTATAACCTTCTATTACGTATATCTTATCTATTAAATATTTTTTTTTTTTTTTTTTTTTTTTTTTAATATTAAAAGTGACCACTTAGGTTATTGGCATGAGCTTTATTCGGATAGTTACGATATTACATCAGATTCACGAGGATACAACTAGCCACATGTACACCTTTTGAGTATCTAATTTAAGTAGTCCGCCTGGGTTCTACACTAGCCGCCATACCTGCAATCTAACTAGGAGATTACCTATTTAAGCTCTCTGGTTATTACTAACGAGAATACGACTAGCTATACATACAACTTTTGATTGCCTATTTAAGTAGTCTGCTCTAGGTTCCACACTAGTTGCCGTATCTATAACCCAACTAGGAGGTTATCCATATAAACCCTCTGGCTTTCCTTTTTTGTAATCCGCCCTACCCTAACATCCTTTCGGGATTAGCAATTGCCGTAAATGACCCTAAGATACTTTAATTTCTTTTTAAGAGTCAAATATATAAAATCTTTCAACTAACATGAAATATTAATTAATTATCTCATTTCCAAATTTTATTGATCATTAAACTTTTTTTATTAATATGTTCAATCATAACAAAACAGAATATACCAATCATTAAATTCAGAGCCTTATTTTATTCAAAAAAGATGAATAAGGCCAAACACAGAAGATCACAAATGATCAATCGCATAAAATCAAAAAATTTGCCATTTCTATATCATGAATCGGTAATTTGGAAATTTTAGCAAAGAATTTTTATGCAAGTCTTGCTAAATTATAGTACTTACCAATTACCATTCTTATCGGGTTCTATATCATCACTTTCTTCACTTTTTGTACTGCTTATGCTTCACTCTTTATTACTGTGTGTTCACTTTTATTTAGGTAATTTTACGTGTTCGTCACTTGATATGAGTGGACTTTCACTAAAGTAGTTGTTTCTTGGCATGCTTGACATGCAAATACCAGGTGAATGACAAATTAATATCTCTGGCTTTGAAGATGCAACCGTTTTGATATGAGGTTATTTGTGCTGAACCTAATTATGTGCTCTCTGCTTGGATCTCTTAGATAACGAAGATAACCTACTCATAGTTGATGAATAATAGAACTTTTTGAAAGTAATTTAGTTATTTTTATGTCACGGTAATATTATCATAAAAGAAGCCATTATACTTGAGAATTATAAAGCCTTAACCACACACTCTGGATCATTCGGAATTAACATTCTAAACTGGTATGTTAAGTCTTCGCTCTTGGTATTTTTTATAAAGTTCGTGAGGTCGGTGAAATGCTGTAAATGTGCAAATGGTATTGGACTTATACCTTCTACTTAAACGTATGGGTAATTATTTTTGAAGTCTGTCCAATGGTGTAATATAATTTATTATGTACGTATGTAGCTATTATGCAAATTAACTGTTAAAATTAGTGTGTTTAAATCAAAGATCAGGCCAAAATGTGTAACCAGTTGTCTATTATGAGAGTGGCGCTGATTAAATATGAGAAATTTTATTCAATATTCAATCTAAAATTTTTTTTTTTTGGTATTCTATTTAAAAGCCTGGTGTTAGACAAGTGGTTCCTAGAGAATTGACAAGAATGAAATAAGAAGCATCACTGAATATATGCTAGCATTGGATAAATTTAGCTCTATAAGAATGAAAATGGCCAAGCATTACACTTTAAAACCTGGTGTCAGATGTTTGATACTCAGATAGTTCGGTAAATAATGTTGATGATCGCATTAGAGAATTTTGACTTTGGTTTTTAAAGAATGGTGAAATACTTTAACCTGATTAGACGGCATATGAAAGTAAACCTCATGTATACCATCGTATCTAAAAACATTGTAGTCCTTTAGATTTCTTAATGTTTTTATTTAAATTATTTATTGCATATCTGATATTTATTAAGCATTGCGTTGTAAATTAATGAAATATTTAGTTTAAAAATTATGTATAATTAGATAGTCGAAAGATAATGAATACATGTTGGCATTTGATGAATTTGGTTCTAAGATAAATATGCATTAAAGATCCAACTTAAAACAACAGAATATGAGAGTAGTTGGATGATTTACTTCTAAGAATTAATTATAACATTTAAAAATTGTAGACCAATTTCTATGGGGGCCATGAATGATATGTACGTACGTACATATATGCATATATTTTAAACGATTAATCATATACGTAAAATTTAAGCAAATAATTTAACGATTTTTAATTGTTTATAAAACTGTTTATTCATTTAATATATAACGTAAACAAATGATTATAGGCGGTTGAACAAAATAAAGGTTCAAATCCTTAAGTGTAATCAATAACAATCACCATAAAAGATATCTTTTACGGTGATTGTTATTAATCACACGCATACTTGTTTCTCATGTGAAACATTAAACGATTAATCGCGATTAATCGCATAAAATTTAAAACCGGTTAAACGAATAATTTAACGGTCTTTAACCGTTTATAAAATTCTTTACTCGTTTAACCGTATAAGTAGTGATAGTAGTCGATCTAAAAAAATTGACTTTAGTTGGTCGATATAAATAATCGACTAAAGTCGACTAGTTGATAGTATTAATCTTAAACTCATATATATATATATTAATATGCAATTAACTATTTATTATTCTACATATT
>CAJVPU010001593.1:0-12503 GCA_910591775.1 Dentiscutata heterogama | reverse complement strand
TTATTAAATATTTTATAGGAAGGAGAAAATAACTTTATAACAAAAATGTATCCGGGTGGTTTAAATATAAATCCTTGGCCAATGTTTAACAATCCTGAGTGGTTTAAGAGTTTAAGAGATATCAAAAAGATGTTAGATAAACAAGATGCAAAATATGCGAATGCGCGAACATTTTTGCAAAATACAAAAGTATTTATGGCTAAATTAAAGGTAAGTATTCTGTGTTCAATTAAACATAATTTGGTAATCTTCTAATATTAGATTACAAATTCAAAACCCCTTAAATTTTATAGATTTGTGATTGGGTTCTTTAGATGAGAATTTGGTACAAATACGTGTATATACATTGAAAAGATTGCTTGATATTGCAATATGTCTTGGTATCGAGGAAAAAACTAATACAGTAGAACATCTGACGGTATGCTACTTTGAATTTTAAAAAAAATTTGAAGCTGTTATGATAATGAAAATAACATTAATTGCGTATTAAATTCAGAATCGTGATACTGGTGAAATAATTCCTGATCAAGTTATAAATCTAACTGAAATTTGTGATGATATTAAAGATGAATGTGATTTGATTTTAGATTCAGATCTTCGTCTTTTAGATGAAAACACCGATTTCGTACCATTATCAGCTGATTTAAGAATTTACTTTGAAGACAAAGTACAAAATCGCAGAGATTGTTCTAATGATGCCGTATGGTTTGAAAAATTATCAAAATTCTTTAAATTTATTATTCAGCGGCGAATTAATCGAGTACAAGAATGGTTTCAACAAAATACCAGCAAGTTTTCACCTGATAATAGTGATGTTAAAGATGGTGCATATGCACTCGATCAGTTAGTCAACCGAATTTCACTGCTTTGGACATTATGTGGCCTTTCCTGCCAGGAGTGTAATTTAAAATGTCTGAAAAATCGGCATCATGAAGATGCGCATGACTGTTTGACAGATCATAATTGTTATGCCACTTGCGAATTCGTTGATGCACATTCGAATGGGTTATTTCCAAGATGCAGTCACAAAGCAGGACATGATGGAAAACACGCATGTAATACGGTAATTATCAAAAAACCCCCTAATTTTATTTAATTTTGGTCATTAAATTCGGATTGAAAATATTTTCACTCTAAATAATTCATATAAACTTATAAATAGACAAATCATCTATGTGGTAAACAATGTAAATTCAGTGACAAGCGTAATTGTCAAAAGAAATGTGCAAAAGAAATAGGCCATGAAGATGAAGAACATATATGTCAATCAAAATGTCATAGTTGCGGTGCACCTTGTTCTCTGCAAGCCAATACTAAAAAGGGTTTTTATAAATGCCCTAATAAATGCATTATTCCTTGTGAAGATGAACATGAACAACATTGTTGTGAAAATGACTCTGCATGCCCAATTCAATGTCTAATTCCAGATTGCCAACGACGTTGTCAAAGTACAGACCACTTTCATGCTTTGCAGCCACAACAGATTCATTTTTGCGGGTATATACTTGTGAGAATTATTTTGGCATATGTTTAAGATCTTTGCTAAATCATTTTCTTATGTTATATTGTAAAAAAGTAATGAGCATCAATGCCAAGAAGATTGTCAAGAACTAGGAGTTTGCAGAGTTATAACTGAACCGAAAAAACAAGAAGAAGTTTATCAGGGTTTAGTGCAAGGAACTTCTTTTACATTTACCAAGGTATGATGTAAATTATGTTAGAATGATTTTTGACATAAAATTTAATCACCATGACGTTATTACACAGTATATTCAATTAAGTAAAAGGATTAAATGCTGCAAGAAAATTCCACCTAATGCCTCATCACGAGGGAAAGCATTCTCATGAAGAAAATGGGTTTCACTTTTGTGACGTCAAATGTAAGAACATATAATTTACGACTCAATATACTGCGAATTTATTTATTGAATTTTCGTTTCATCTTTAATTATAAACCTGTATAGGTCAATTTTGTCAATACTATGTATGTAACAGTTCAGATATTTTAAATACAGGCATAATGCTTAAAGGCTAAAATAATTTCAAAAGCTAATAGTTCACAATACAAAAAGATACATAAATGGATCACTAAATTATAGCAAATTAATTTACTACAACTTAGCGGCTTTCAAAATGCATTTAGTTTTTATACATTATTATATATTATTGAAAAAAACGAGCAAGTCATGTGACTTGACCTCCTGCCATTGTTAATTTCTATTTTTTTAATCCAATTCAATTATAAAATTTTAGCCAATCAAAATTTTAACCTATCAAAATACAATATCAAATTCAATACACATAAAATTTTTCAAATAGAACAACTCAAATAATTTTGGTCTTTAAGTGATACGTATGCACAACTCCTTTTAATTAACAAGCTAATTAATAATCTTTATTCTAGTGTATTTTACCGTATGGACACCCACAAGCGCTACATGAAACTAAACATGGAAATATGACAGACAAAATTTACTTCAGAAGAGGAAGAATTCGGGTATTAGTATAATAATGTCTTTTGATGTGTGTGCATAAATTAACCAAATTATAATGTTATTAATAAGATTATTATTTACAAAGCCATAAACTGAGAGCAGGCGATCATGGAGCATTTGTGCTTTGTAATTTGGTAAGTTACTTCTTACTATTCTTACTATGCGTGAATTATTTTATTATTTTAATGATTTATTCTAATCAACGATCATATATTACGTGTTATAGTATTGCAAAGAATTTGGACGTCATCGTCATATAGGCTATTGTCAAGATGCTTCAACATGCAAACCTAGTGCAAATAAGCAACATATTGATGGTACAATATACAGTATTATTTGTCTTTTTTTTTATTTTTTTTGTTATGTTCTTATGCGTTTAAAATTTTAGTTAGTGTTGCACCTAGGGTGGGTGGCGCAAAAAATTTTGAATGGCATGCCATTAATATTTTTTGGTACATGGCATGCCATGTGGTGCACCATTTATATAATTATTAATAAATTTTAACTTTAAATAATAATTTATATATAAATTATAATAAAATAAATATTAGTAAAATATTATATCTTTAAAGTAACTATTAGTAAGTAAATTAGAATCAAATTTATAATATTTAATATTTAATAAGTATAATCTCTAAATAAAATATTTTTATTTGAGATCTTTTAGAATATTAATTGAGCTAATTAGATAAAAGTTTTTACTTGAGTTGATTTATCAATTTATTTAAATAATCTGCAGGTTTAACTTGTAGATTACAAGTTAAATTTTTAGATATATCCAATTAGGGATTGGAACCGCCTAAAATTTTTCATAATCGTTTAACTATTTAACTGTTTAATTTGGCCAGTATTAAAATAATTCCGGCCCATGACCAACATAATTCTGCTCAGAGCAATTTTTAAATGGTTAAACGGTTTCAATCTCTATATCCAATCATTAATTATAATACTAAGTTTTTACTTTTATTAATAAAAAATAAATAACAAATAATAGTTTTATAAATTGTACCAATAGCATTTAACTCTATAGTCGCTATATCTTAAAACTAAAATAAATAATATCTTGTGTTCTAAATAAAAATATTTAGCACTTTTAAAACCTTATTTTATTTTATATTTAAATACTTACCTTTAATATAAAATTCTAACTTTAAATCTTATTGATTAAACTATTTAAAATATATAGTATTAAATATTATTATTAGTATGTATAATTTAATAAAAAATAATATATATTGATTAGTTATACAATACTACACATTGAATGAAGGCAAATCAGGCCCCAACTAGCATCACGTAATCCTGATATGAACCTGATTTGAAACAGATATTTGGCAGAAATAGGAGACCTTTAAGATACAAATTGTGTTTATATAGGCGATCAATGTGATAGCTTTATAGATAAATCGAAAGGCTATAAGGCAAACTTTATCAATTTACCTATAGAGCTATCGGCATTCCGATATGTATTGATTGCCTATATAAACCAGATTTGTATCTTAAAGGTCTCCTATTTCTGCCAAATATCTGTTTCAAATCAGGTTTACATTGGGATTACGTGATGCCCGATTTGCCTTTATTCAACTTGTGCTAGGCAATGAATAATAGTAATTCAGCAAATGAACATATGCTGCTCTGTGCTAAATTACTATATTCGATAGTATTAGTGTTATCTAGCAATTTATGATCATGATTCATAGAGAGAATTTTAATTTGAATAAGCATATTTACATTATAATATGTGAAAAAATAATTAGAAGAGATAATTTCATGATCATATAACACAGGTCGAAATAAAGCAAATCGGGTTCAAATCAGTATCACAATATCCTAATATGAACCTGATTTGAAACAGATATTTGGCACAAATAAGATACCCACAAGAATCCTGTAGATATCTTATTTGCGCCAAATATCTGTTTCAAATCGGGTTCATATTAGGATATTGTGATGCTGATTTGAACCCAATTTGCCTTATTTCGACCTGTGTAAGTTTGCCAGATAATAATGTTTATATAAATTAAAAATTATAACATACCATATATATTTATTAAATATTATGTTTATTTAAAATTTCTTCTAGAGTCCATTAACTTGTAATTTCAGCTTTAGTTATATTTTCTTTGTTAATTGATTCTAGTATTAACTCTTCGACATCAAAATTAACAAGTTGTTCTAAAAATAAATCTGATGAATTTTCAAATTCTGTATAAATTTCTTGAAGTTCACTTTCCAATTCGATATCATCATTAGTATCGGAACTTGAGGTAAATAATGTATCATAGTCTTCTAATTCTACAAAATTTGTATCTTCATTAGTATTGTTTGATACTTGATTATTTTTAACTTTTTTAGGAGCTTCTACTGCTAAAGCAGATTTTATTTGTGAAATTATTTTTAATGTTGGAGTAGTTAGTCGGTTTCAAGATTTTGTTTTTGTTAAACCCATGGATGAAAATAGCTGTTCAACTCCAGCAGCATGAGGATGAATTGCAAATATTTTTAGTGCTAAAGTTTTTAATGCTTCAGCTCTATAAGAAAGACGCTTCCAATATAATCATGGTTCTAAAGTTAAAACTGAATTATATGGTGGTTCATTATTAAAATAATTGTTTAATTGTTCTGAAATTTGGTTAGCTTGTTTTCTTGTAAAGTTCCATTTTTGAGCGAATGTTAAAGCATAAATTAACATATTATTAAGAGATAGTTTTTTAGATACAGCTATTTTACGAAATTTTGGATGCAAAAAAAAGCTTAAATAGTATATTGGTTCATCAAATTCTTTTGCTCTAATATTAATAATATTTTTTGCATGCTCGATAAATTCTTGATCAATATCACTATTTTCGCTCATTTTTAGCTTTTTATATACTTTATATAATTCTGCAAAAACATCACCAACTGTTGTATTACGTAATTCAAGTTTTCCAATTGCATCGACTATATATCTAAGAATTATTGTTAATTGCTCATTCTCTAAAAAGTGACGTCGACTTGTAACTATTTCTTTAATCTTAATTGGAATAATGGGACATTCATTAGAGTTATTAATATAATCGAGACAAGCTTTAAAGCCTTTTTCATAATTTTGAACAGAAAGACAAACTTTAGAAAAAGAAAACCATCAGGTTTCACAAAATGTTTGTAAGCTGTGTGTAATATTATTATCTATAGCCCATTGTTTTAATTTTGCATTCCAATAAGTAGAACCTTTAAAAAAATTTACTAACATTAAATTTTTTTTAATTAAGTTTTTATAAGGCTCATATGATAAAATTCCTTTTGCAATAAGATTAAAGACGTGTAAACAACATCGAATGCTGATTATATGCTTATATTTTTCTGAGATATTTTTTCGAAGTCGTACCATAACCGAAGGACTATCTGTAACTAATGCAATAATTTTGTTAAAATCTAAGTTTATATTTTTTAATAAAGTTTCAATAGCTATTAATAAATTATTTGCTATATGTCAAATAATTGAAAAGTCTTCAATATTAATAACTTCATTAACATTTTCAAATTTGTGCAAAAGAAATGCATATATAGAATTTCCTGATACATCGGTCTAACCATCAAGAGAAAGAGTTAAATCATTAGATTCTTCAAGGCGGTCAACCATTTCTAATAATACTCTTGCATATTCTGCTTGCATTATTCTATGTGTTAATATATATCTTGAAGGTAAATTATAACTTGAGTATAATTTTTTTAAAAATAAAGCAGAAAATGGATTTTCAACAAATCGAAATGGAACATTACTATAGATTAATGATTGTAATAATAAAGTATAAAGCTCATTAATTTTATCTGGTGAAATTGAAGCCTTGTTGAAAAAGTCTGTCAAGGTAGCTTTACGTTTTTTTGAAGATATATCTATATCTTCATCTGGGTAAGACTTGGATATATTTTCAGGATTTTTTTTATTAATTTTTCGTATATAAAGTATTTTATCATCAGCTAATATTTTTTGACAGATATTTGTTATATAACTTATCATTGCTTCTTTTCGTGCTTCAAATACCTTGTTACAATATGAACACTTGGCATTATATCGACGTGATTTAGTATTTTTAACTTGCTTTGAACATAAAAAACCTGTCCAATGAGTACCAAAATTATTAGGTGGAGTTATAAATTTATCGTCTTCTGAATCATCCTGCGCACTCGTAGCACTTGATGAAGTTACAATATCATCAGAGTCTATGATAGTATTAAAAGTATTAATCGAAGTTGTAAAATCTTCATCAGAATCTATAGTATTGGATTTTTTTTTGATAATTTATATTTAAAAATATTAAATGGAAACTGAGTTAAGTAGCTTTATATAGTTTTGATAATTAAAAAAAAGGTAAGGCTAAGAATATTATAAAACGTATTTTGAAAATACAAATATTACTGATATTAAAGGTTATTAGTCACTGAAACAGACTAAAGCCTAGCATTAAGATTTACGACAAAAATAGTCTAAATTATTAACTTTCAATTTAAACTACTATTTACAATATTTTACCAACCAATTTGTTTAATAAATTAATAAATCGAAAAGCAATCTAAATAATGAAAAAAACTTAATACAGGTAGCTCCCAAATTAATATTATTGTAAGAGAATAAATAATTAAAATATAAAAGTATGAAACCGCATAGAAGCAATTATATTATAGAGTTAAATACTGCATAGGTTTCACTCTATCATATTAAAATTTAATAAATTCTCTGGGTATCATATGCAAATATAATAAATTTATCCAAACATGATAATAATGCAGAATAAGGCTATTTGGCCAATTTATTATTGATAGAATCTCGTCAATTCTGCAGAATTCTTCATACTTAGTACTGGCTTTTTGCAGGAAAATAAAATATATAGAGTAATTGTGTTATGCAATCTGGGGCATTGTATAACTGATTCCCTTTCACATGTATTGTATTATACCAAATTTACTAAATTGTCTAATTTACACTTTTTTGGCCATTTCTATTTATGTATAAAAGTGTTCTGTATGTTGTAAAAGTTCAAGCTGCGTCAGAATAGTCGCTGGGTTGATATCGAATAACTCATTATGCACTAATACTATCACTCTTATAACTACAATAACCCAACCCTAATGTAGTAATGAAGACTTGGTCCAAGTAATCAGGGTTAGGGAAGGTTATAGAAATAGTGCCATTATAGATAAGTATCCTTTAGTTGTCCCTTTAGTCCTTATGTTGGTTTTAGGTCACTTTACTAACTCTATTTGGCTCTTCTTAGTAATACCACTACGATCGTGAACTTAGTTCACAGTATCACAGTTTTAGAATTAAACCTGTGACTTAGAGGTAACTTGGTAGTACTAAACGATCAAATGACCAGAGCCACAGGAATATTAGGTAGCAAGGGGAGGCTTAGTGGCATAGGTCTAGTCTGGTTGTTTGTTTATCCAAACATACAATAAATAGTAGATAAAGTAATCGTATAAATCATACGATAGATGAAGGAGGCTGATAGATTGCAAGCAGAATGACGTGCAAAATGCTAGCAAAGATGAAGCCGCATGTGAATAATATTTGGTGACTATTTAACACAACCTGAAGACTGATTACTGCGAAGGTAAGGGTAAGATATAAATAGCACAGTAACTCTTAATAAAGTAAAAGGTTTTAAAGCCTGAGTTTTTGGCTTTGGGAAGTTTTCTCAGACAGTGTCTCAGAAGAACCTTCAATGTCTTCGAGTTTATATTAAGAATCGAATTCTCGCATGTGAGTATTAGTTTAGTAATTTAGATTTATCGTTTTATTATTATAATCTTATTTTGTTATCGTTATCTTGCATTTTCTTATTTTATTGTTATATAATAAATTACCCCCCCCCAAATAATTGAAGATTGATCTATTAAGTGATAATCACGACTCAGTTTAAGAGTTTTGTGACATCATATCACGTATACAAGTATTATAAATCCCGATATAAGTGAACCATCGGAGCTAAATTGGATTAACAACCACAATTGCTTTCCCAACTGATGGTCACAACAGTGTTATGTAATCACGGGTTACAATCCTGATTAGTTACAGGTACCGATTTTTTAATATAGTGAGGTAATCACTACTTTAATCAGGGGCAAAATTACATATAAGAGGATCTGCTTATTAATCGATACTCTTTCTTATTCTGGTTCAAAACTCTATAGAGTATACGATAATCAGACAAGATTTACAAGACGAACGATTTTAACAACTTGGGGATGATGTAATTTAATGGATTTTTACTTATAAACAACACTTCTACTCTAATTTCGAAGGCTTTTACTTTTAGAACTCCACGAGTTATGTTTTATTTCTGGAAAAAGTCTCCATTTTATAATAGTTTTTAACATACGCGAATTCTAGCTATTCTAACTTTCTAATTTTTCTAGCTTTTCTTATTATTCTCGCTATTATCACTTTTTCTACTTTTTTTTGAATTACCCGTATTCCAGGAATTCTAGGAATTCTGGGAATTTGTACTACCTTTTTAGAAAGGACGACCCTGCCTTTTACAATGTACGACTGATATGTTTCAGTATGTATGATTAATCAAGTTTTGAAATATCGCCTAATTTAGACACTTTTTCGGTCATTTTCTATTTACGTACGTACATAAAACAGCTACTTATAATTTTTAATATTTGATTAATTAAGATATTTTATTTATATGTTCTCGAGATATCAACATTATTTGATGATGCATTTATTGTAAGTAGATGAATAGCAAACTGATATCTCAATGGTAAACAAATATTTTTGATAATTTTGAGTTAAATGAATGCACTGAATTGTAGCATTTATATAACACAAATTCTTTGAAAACAATTTAGCTTGCCTCGAATTACAGAAAAAATCTGAATATTTTTAGTGCATATACTTTAGTTATTTAATAAAGTTATCAATTTAACATAAATAGAATTAATAAGCATTATAACAATATTGCAATACGGAATTATAAAAACAGCATAACAGCGATGCATATTACTGTAATATAGTTTACTGTAAGAATTTACAGTTTTTACAACATTCAAGCAATTAATTATGACATATGCTATAACGTAGCAATTCAAAAATAACAACAATATATGCATAAATAAATAAAAGTTTCGAATATGTATAATAACTTACGGTTACAATATTAAGCTATTATAATTTTAAATTTTCAGAACATTAAATATAATTTACTGGTTCATCCGTTCCTGATTTTGGTGCACACATATTGCGCAGCCACTTTATTTAGCTTTAACCAATCGATTATTGTTTATTTTAGTGTTATAATCGAGAACGCAGTTGCATAACTTATATAATTTTATTGTATATTTGTTTGATATATTATTGCTAATCAGAAAATTATACAATGTTATCTCGATTATAATAACTCTAGAACTTTTTTTTAATATTATAGTACATAAAAAATTAAGCCAATGCATTGAAACTAAGCTTTATTGTGATTGGCTCGCCATCCTTGCGCCATGCCCAATTTGGCATGCCATGGCACGCCCGATTTTGAAATACTATTGGCGACGCCATCTATCTTGCGCCACCCACCCTAGTTGTAAGGTTGTAATTTACATATTTACCTTACACGTAAGCTACATGTAAGCTACATCCAAAATTTTGTGATGTATGGTATGTAAGTTATTATATATAATACAATAAATGAACCAATATACACTAATATAATATATATATATAGTATATACTGTATGATACTGTACAATAAAAAATGATCCTTTAGGATTATGCGTTTGTAAGCTCTATAAAATAAAATAAAATAAAATAAAAACTTATTTAAATTAGATTATTGAAAAGTTAGCAAATTTAAATCTTATTTATGAAATATATAGTTCTAGAGTGATATTTTCCTAACAAGATCCTATTTAAATTATAATTACATATATTAATTAACTTACATACCTACATTACCTACATGTAAGTTACGTGCTTATAACTTACATTAAAAAATTAAAAATTTTATGTAAACTTACAACCCTAGCTAACAAAATTCCAGTTCAGCAATTCAAGTAGCTTCTATGTATAAAACAATTGACGAGAAGCAGCTATGAACAAACTTGAAAATGCAAGTCGAGAAATCGAAAGTTGACATAATCTGTCCCAGATTTTAATAAGTGATAACACGTATTTAAGGGCCCTGCAGTTAAAGTTGAATAATAAATCTGATAAATTATTGAAGTTTTAATGTTTAAAACAACTACAAAGTTATTTCATACCGCTTAACGCTAGATCATCATATGATTGTCGAATAAACCTGGTACATATTTTTCTAGATGCTAGCTTCATCAGATTCATTATTCTTTGTCAGTTCTCCACTATTTATCAGTCAGCACGAAACTTCCAGGTTTCGCATTTCGTCAGCGCGAAACCTCCAGGTTTCTCCTAACAATTATAATCATGACCAGTCAACGGTGATGTGGATTTTCATAAATTTTCTCTTAGCTGTGAAGATTCTTCACGATTAACTCTACGATAGAATGTTCAAGATTGGCGTCCCGAATTGAAAGAGATTGAGACCGTTGTTCATTTAACTGTGATTAACCGTTTATTTATGTTATACGGTAAACGAGTCAAGATATACAACTTATTATTTCGATCAATTTCATATTACGTTATTTAGCCGGCGTATGTAACTTGCGATATCAGATATCGTTCACTTCGTAGACAATCACTTTACAGTCAATTTAGTTCACAGGAATTATTTACAGACAATTAATTTACAGAATAGACAGTTATTTCACAGACGAAGTACTCGAGTCATTGCCGTCAGGATTAGGTTTAGTGTACTTTATAAAAAAAAAACTCGTCTTCTATGAAATGAATTTGACTGTGAATTATTCGTCTGTAAAATAATCTTGTCTGTGAACTAAGCTGATATTTTTTTTTAAAGAAAGAAAAAGAGTAAATTATATAGCGATAGTAAACTCTCCTAAACTTTGTTACCAGTGGTACTTTAGATCGATAGTTATACATCATATCGATATTTAAACGATTAAACGGTTAACAGTTAAACGACGCGATTAAGCGGTTAATAAAAATTTTCGCGGTTTCAATATCTGAATTAAATTATGCATAAATAGATCGCCGGAATTGAGCTTAAAAAAGACTCAAGAAGTCCCAAGACCCCCGGATATCAGTCTCGCCATTTACATATCAGTTTTACTAACTTAATTATATAGCATATTGTACATTATGGATCATTAATACAATTCATACCCCCATCATTAATTCTATCTTATTAACCGTGAACTTTACCTTCGCATAACTTCAAAGATTTAGTCGACCGTTTAGTAAGCTAGAAAGACAAAAATTAAAAGAGAATTATACACTCTTATAAATGCTCAATAATCCAAAGACCAATATAAAGAAATAAATGGGTTATAAATTATAAATTATAAATTATATCAAATATAGCAATACCACAAGAGTGGGACAATATTATACATACCGTAAATTCTCGAAATGGCGGGCATGGACGTTATTTCGAGTTTTGGCCGAATTAAGCTTAATTCGGGCCAAAATTCAAAATAACGCCCATGCCCGCCATTTCATGAATTTTACGGTATATACAAAGGTGGAAATTTTCGTAATGATTACGTCTATCATTTGATGCCATAGGAAGAATTTCAAACGCGTGGCTTTTGTACAAATATGACGCGCGTTCGAACAGAGTTTCCATTTTGATATGATCTTCATAATGTTTATGTAGATGCAATAAAGTAATTTTTCTATAATTAACGTCATAGAAAGACATTCATTCCAGGGTTGGTCAAATTACTGGTCGACCAAAAATTCATTGGTCAAACTGGTCTGGTCAAAAAATGGTCTAGTCTATTAATTAAATAAATTAGTATCCAAAAAATATATATATATCAGAGTTGACATGGACCGGTTAATGGTCAAGCTTTTGACCAGACCAGTTTGACCAATTTGACCAGTTGGTCAAAGGGTTTAGTATTGGTCAAATTGGTCAAAGGATATTT
>CAJVPU010001592.1:0-12504 GCA_910591775.1 Dentiscutata heterogama | reverse complement strand
CTAGTTTTGTTATTTGCTGAGAGGAAGAGATCTATCATAATAGCTATGCCTGGAAGAGTGTTTATATTGTGGATGTGGGGTTGAAGAGAGGGTTTGAGTGCTATTGCTACACCTTTGCTTGATTCTCAGATGTTTGCGTTCGTTAGGTCACAGTTTGATGTGTATATTTTGTATAGTGGGTTAGTAAGGGTTATAGGGTTGTGAGTGGATGCTGCTAGCTTTGTTTCAGTAATGAATACTATGTCTATTTCATATGCATTGCAATGTTTGAGAAATAGTTGTAGTTTTAGGTTTTGATTGATACCCTAAACATTGTGGTTTAGAATATTAAGAGTAGAGGTTGTTGTTATAAGTCGATTATTTGATAGTGAATCGTTCAAGGTGAGGTTGTTATTGTTCATTAGTGATTTGGTATATTGTAAAACAGGTTAGGGTAGGTGATTGAGTAGTGAATGCTGTATGGATATTAGTGTAAGTGTTGACTGGGGTGTAGTTGTCAAAGATTTGCCATTCTGGATCTGGTAAGTCTGAAAGTATGAGTAAGAAGTCAGGGATTGTAGTGAAGGTGAAGTGGGCTTTGAGTTTAGTAATTGTTTCTGATGCTGTGTTTCTGTTAGTAATAGGTAATTGTGATATTAGAGTAGAGTTAATATGTTCGAGTTGACTCATTAGTTTGTTAAGATTATTTGGTAAGTAGGGACGATCATTAGATGATTTTTTGGGTTGGATATTAATCCAATGAGTTAGGATTTTGGCAAAGAAGTAGTGATTACATAATTCTCTGAATATGTCGACAAGCTGTTTTGGGGAAGTAATAGGAATGGTTATATTCATGTGTGGAATTGTTGTCAGGTCATCTGGGAGTTCTGGTTTGTTTGTAGAATTGATTAACATGTAGGCAGAAGAGAGAGGGATAGTGTATTTGTATCGGTTTTGAATTTCTTTGAGGAAGTTCTTAGCGATTTCTTTATCATTGATGGGGTAGGTATAGTTAATTTTAGTTTGAATAGTAGTAGAGTCAGTGGGTAGACGTGGTTTTTGGGCGATGTAGTCATTGAGTAACCATTTAAAGCCATAGTGGGGTCGAAGAAGGTCAGCGTAATATTTAATATTGAATTTATCATTGGGATTACATGGGAACAAGTGTCTTAGATTGTATGAGAGTTGTTGTGGTGATACTGGGAGAGGGGTTTTGGATCAGGTAGGTTAAAGTAGCTTGATAAAATTTTGTCGGGCAGTATGTAGAGCCGTGTTGGTTTTTCTCAATATTGAGATAGATAGGGTAAAGCTGAGCAGTCAGTTATAGGGAACAGGTCTCGAACTGCAGGGTGTAGTTCGGATGGATCTTCTGGGAGTTCCATGAGTTGTTCTTCGAAGTAGTTATCAGGAAGTTCAGTAAAGTTGTATACTTTTCAGAGTGTGGCTACAATTCCTTGAGTTTGTTTTCAGTCTTTGATCGGTAGTGTAAAAGGTAAGATTGAAAGGACATCAGGTGTAATTTCAGAAGGTGATTGGGAAAGTGGTAGGAGTGTACTCGAGAGTGCTTTTCAGATAAGCCGTCGAGTGTCTTCGAACTTAGTTGGAAGTTTGAGGTGGACAAAATTAGCACAATAGTAGATTTTTCGAGCAATATTGTGGGGGTTGGTTTTAATGAAGTTAGTATTAGTGAGATGATCGATTGCTAGCTTTGTTTTAAGTTTGTCTTGGATTTGGTTACAGTTATACTTATTGATAAAGCGTGTATTGTGTTGATGTTTGTATCTTTCTAGTGCCATATTGTACAAAGATTCGTATTCGTTTTGGTGTGGGGTGTGGCCGCTTTATCATGTATGAAAGACTTAAAGAATGCTGTATCAAGGTAGTTAAGTTTGGTATTGATTGCATTTGGCAAGTTATAGTAAGTAGGATATGTTTAGAATTTATATATAAGGAATTCGGTCAGTTTGGTTTCGTCTTCTAATGCTTGCGAAATTGCCTCTATGCTCCATATTTGGGTATCAAATGCTTGTTGTCTTTGGACTAGAGAGTATGCTACTGACTGACTCCAGAGTAAGGATGGGTCATCAAGTGGTTTAGGTTGAGTTGAGGTTAAAGTAAGTCATAGTGCTTGGCTGTAGGATTGGGGGCTAGTATTGGTTCAGGTACTGGGGGCCAGATTTTTACTAGAGTTAGGATCAGGTATTATTAGGGTTGGGATGGGGCCTGGGTGTGGGTTGGGTTCCATATTGTGCTCGTAGTCCATAGGGGCTGGGGTGGTGTACCCAGGGCATGATGTTTGATTTGGTTTGTTGTTTTCTAGCTTAGGTTTGTTTTGATTAGAGTGTGGGAAAATTTCTATAGGAGTTGTGGTGATCGGATCGGTGCTCATCAAATTTGGGTTTGTTGTTATATTACTATAGGAATCTAGGGTTATGTGACTGTAGATCGGTTCTGAGTGATCTGCAAGTGGGGGTGAGCTGTTTTGCATACTTTTTTCTCTTGGGTAAGGGTTGTGGCGAGTAGTAGAGTGGCAGTGTTTTGAGCTATTGATATTGCTATTATTATTTTTTTTTGGAGTAGTTGCAGTCAGGAACTTGGTTGTAGAACTAACTATAGGGGGTTTTTGAGATCTGGTAGTGGTTCGTTATTTGCAGGAGTACTGAAAATTAACTTGGATACAGACTGAAAAATAGACTTCTGTTGAGCTATAGTGTTGAAAGACTCCTGTAGGAGTGGTTCAAAGACAATAGGTAGTTTGTAGGTGATACGATTAGCTTCTTTCTTGTCTATGTTGTATGGTTAGACACTAGGGCAGTGAACTTAAGTACTAGGGACCTTAGTTTTGAATTTTCTTTATAGTTAAAATATATACAATAGTTTTGTTATTTTGTTTACTTTCTTATTTTTACTATGATTTACAAATTTACAGGAAAGAGTTTTTTCAAAGAATGCTTTTAATTATGCTAAGATTTTTTTATGTAAATACTATACTATTTACAAATAAAATAAAATAAAAAATAAAAGGATATACCCAGTATTCTAGGAAATAATATAATCTAAGTAAAATTTTTTTTTATTGCACTACTTATGATTGCTAGTGTATATGGGTTAGGGTTGTGGCCCAAACTTACTAGTTTGGGATTAGGTAGAAGCCCAAATAGTATTTACTAGATTTCGCAAAATGCCTCTAATCTGCCATAATGTCAATTTTGACATGTAATCTATATTACGGCTAAAAATTCCAAATTTTTACATGTAAAAACTGGTTTGGGATATACAAATCAGTTCAAAATTTGAATTTAAATAATAGTTACACAAAGTAAAAAAAGGCTTTAGTTAGAGCATCTCTTTCCTTATTTGAATTAAGCAGTATTCAGTTAGTAACCTGTTTGGTGCACTAATTTATTAAAATTTTCCTATTCGTGAAGAGGTTTTAACAGATTTCGATTCGAATTAACGTAGCAATTATAATTAATGAAAAGACTATAGCATATATAATGAACTAATTTTTTTTTTTTTTATATTAATGTGACTCTTATTAAATGAATAAAAAAAATTATTAATATTAGGTCTTGACTTTTAATGAGCTTTGCTGGAAGATAATTTGAAGAAATAACTTTATCGTGGATAAAGAAGGTTTTCACTTTTATAGTTATTTTTCATTTATTGTACATATAGGGTGGAGTCAATAGAAATGAGACAAATTTATTAGATAAATTTGTCCCATTTCTATTGACTTCACCCCATATATTGAATATAATAACTATTTAGATCTAACATATCGCTTCTGTTTAAACATATCCTACTTAGTCTTTATCTACCAAATTTTCTCTATGTCCGGTATGTTGAATATGCAATAGGTTTATTTATTTAATATAGTAAGTTTAATAAAAAAAATATGAAAAAAAAACTCGAGTAGAAAAAAAAACTTGATTAGAAAAAAAACTCTAATAAAAAAAAAACTCGATTAGAGAAAAAAACTCGAGTAGAAAAAAAAATTGGGTAAGGTTAATATACAAAATAAATTTATATAGCATTATTCATATAGTTCACTATCGCTTAATATATCTTGAACTATAGACCTATTTTCAAATTCCATATTCATTTCTTCTTCAGTCAAAATAGATTTCTCTTAATTATTATTTACACCAAATATCGGGTCTGATAGATTTACCAAATCTTGAAGAGCTGTTGTAATTTCATTTGGTAAAAGGTTTGCAATTTTTATTTTATTTCTTTCTTCATCTTTATTTAATTCAATATTATCCATTTCTGCGAAGACTATTTCATTTAATACACTATTATGCAACTCCATCTTTACAAAATTATTATTACAAAATTTTAATTCTTTTTTGATATTTGAAACATAGAAGGAGTGAATTTGTGCCATATTTTCTAATCTTGAAACTTGAAGCCATGTGCGACACCCTTCACTAAACTACTTCAAAATAGAAAAATTTCATTCGCAACTGGCTTGTGAGGGTACGATAGCGAACATAGTTTCTGCTAGCTCTTGCAAGTGCATATGTTCATCTTCAACAACTTCCCACTATATAGAAGGCGTTAAGTTAGAAGAATACTCAAGGTCCCAAGGTGCAACTCTTGCTTTGTATTTAATTAGTTGACATACTAATTCACAATATTTTTTTTTATTATGATGCAAGTTTTTATAGTAATTAACTGCCAATTCACAAATATTATGGAATTGTCCTTTTTTAAGGCCAGGGCTTCAATAGTTTGGATGAAGAAAATAGGTTAGAAGATATGGAGAAATGTCAAATTGGTTATATCTAAAGTTGAATGTCTCAATAGCAAGAGCACAAAAATTGTTACTGGGAGGTATTCTTCTAAGGGCAACAGCAATTTGAACTATTCCCATAAAACAATCAGCCAAACTTGCTATACAGCCTTCAAGCAAATTGATCACTTGTTTGATTAGATTAAAAATTAATGCGATTCTTCTGCATGAGGTATAGAAAACATCATTTTTGTCGAATACAATTTTAAGTACTTCTTTATTAGTAAATATATTTGGTTGTTCTTCAAGAATCTAAAAAATAAAAAATAAAAAAATAAAAAGTAAATAATAATAATAATACTAATAATAATAATAATAATAATAATAATAATAATAATAATAATAATAATAATTAATAATTATAATTATAAACCTTATCAATCGCAGGTCTAACACGCACAATTGAATTCATTGTATTATAAATAGATACCCAGCATGTTTCACTATATGGGGTCTGTTCCTTGAATTTTTTTTTCTAAAAATAGATTTACTATATTTTTCTTAATAAAAATTTTGTGTAACAATGTCTCATAGGGTCATTTTCAAGGCACAGACCCCATATGTCTCTAATGAACCACCTCTAATATTCATTGATAAAATTGTATTTTGTAATAGTCAGTTTGCTAAATGAGACTTTTGAAAAAATGAAACTAGCATGTTAGCTTGTTTTAAAATATTTCTAACTAATGTTGTTTTTAAAAGATCAACTGCTAATAGATTTAATGCATGAACAATACAACGGATATCTAAGATATGAGAATAATCATGGTGGATAGCTTGTTGTGTGACACATATATTAGATCCATTATCTGTTACAATTGCTGCAAAATGGTGAGGACTAATTTTTTCAATAATTTCAGAAATATTATTAGTAATAAAATTTCCTGTTTGATGCTCTCCTGAATAATCAGCTATAGTATAGAGATAATATAATTATAAAGAGAATCACCCCCTGGTGAAGTCTAACCGTCAAGTGCTATGAATAGAAGTTTATTATTATATAAATTAAAAACTAATTAAATTATATTACACATAGTTAAACTAATTAAAATTATATTTATATACATAGAGTTAAGTTATTCGTTTTTTGTAATTCTGCTTCTACTTTAACAACAATTTGCGCAATTTCTCCTTTAAGCAATGCACCTGCAAGTGCATCTTTATGTGGTGGCACATAACTAGGTTTTATAAGTTTTAAAAAATCTCAAAAATATGGATTATTGATAATAATGAAGGGAATTCCACAATATACAAAAGCTTTAAGCAATGCTTTTGTAATGTCTACAGATTGCTGAGAGGTTAATTTGTTAATAGATTGGAAGTGTGAAGTGATTGTTTGGTTAGACATTTTGGCTTTTTTTCTGTTAGGAATTTCTTCATTTTTGTCATTCACTTTTTTATCTCTTTTAGCTACTTCGATTAACCACTTTTTTCTAATGTTATCTGGTACTGGGCCTTTACAATGAAGTGCTAAATGGGCCTCCATAGTAGAAGATTTTCTCGTTGCCACTTTCTTTTATTACAATAATAGCAACTTGCTTCAAAATGCTCATGCCCATCAACTTCACCTTCATCATAATCATCCCAGATAGGCATTCTTGGTCTGCCTCCTTTGCTTTTTTCAATTTTACGTTTGGCAGAAGTATAAAGAATATCAAGTTGTTGGGAACTAGAAGATTCATCGATTGGTATAGGTGTTTCTTCTATAATGACAATAACTTTATTTTTTTATTTTTTAGTTTTTATTTTTTATCTTTTATTTTTTATTTTTTTTTGTATATTATAGATTACGTGAAACAAACACACTAAGATTATATTTATATATATGTAAAGTTTTTTTTTTCATATTTGAATAATTAAGGTTTCTAGGAAGTATCAAGATATATGTATGCAATGCATTATTATAAGATATTAATATTATTTTACAATATTCATACAGGTTTCTGTTCGATAAATACATGTTATTTAGCGAATGCATGTGGCTTCTTTTTTTTTTGTGTGTGTGAAAATTTTAATTAAAGATAGATCAAAAGATGATCTAACATAACTACTAAAACTATTTACATAAGAGTAAGAGATTTTTAAAGGTTCATGTGGTTTATATCATTATTCTTACAAATGTTGTTACAAAAAAGAAGAGATTGTATTTTTAAAAGTTTTAGATCATTAATTTTATTTAACTAGCTATTTTTTTTTTAGTACTCATATTTAATAATTACAAAATCAGGTTTAATTGATATCGATGAAGGTCTGTATCTGTTGTGAAGTTTGAGATGCAATTGTATTTGTGTTGTATATCCTTATTAAATTCAAAATCAAGATTATAATGTAATGCAAGGGTAATTTCAATAATCTTGATATTCACTTACAACTGAACAAATTAAAAAAAATCATCTATCGGCCTAATATTCGTGAACCTGAATCAAGATAAGTATTCAAATGTGTAAAATGATTCAATTACTATATTTAGATAATCACAAATTCAAGTTTAATTGATATCGATAAAGGTCTGTATTTGTTGTGAAGTTCGAGATACAATTAGTATTTGTGTTGTATATCCTGATTAAATTAACCTGAAATATTCTTGTAATAATAATTAGCACAGTAACATAATTCAGAATCAAGATTATAAGGTAATCTCGATAATCTTGATGTTTATTTACAACTGAACAAATTAACTATCAGCCTAATACTCACGAGCCTTAATACGTATCACAGAATAAAATAAGTATATGTGTGAAATGATTCAATTACTATATTTAGATAATCACAAAGTCAAGTTTAATAAAGGTCTGTATCTGTTGTGAAGTTCAAGACGCAATTAGTATTTGTTGTGTATCCTGATTAAATTAACCTGAAATATTCTTGTAATAATAATTAGTACGGCAACATAATTCAATCAAAATTATATGTAATGCTATCGGTCTAATATTCATGAACATTAATGTCACAGAATCAAGAAAGTATGATTATTTACCAAATGTGGTGAAATGATTCAATTACTAACCTTGCTCATAATCTGGTTTCATCAGGGCAACAAATTAAAAAAACTTCTAAGAAAAAAATTCTGCGAAAAAATCTCTAAACATATATGCAAGCTAAACTGTATTTAATTATTTGATAATCGATTCATTTTTATGACCGAGAAAGATAAACAGCTTGCAACATTCAATTTTGTTCTTTGATCATAAATAGATACACTATATAAATAAAAAATGTGGAATTTTATAGGCATGATATTAATTAATTATACGTATATATCATGCAAGGGTTTTAGATCAAATTAAGATTACTAATAAGTGAGAAAATTTTTTATATAATAAAGTTTGGATTTATAATAATTCGGGATTATAAACATGTTTAGAACAAATTAAAATTATTTAAAAAACGGGTTTAAAGGTAATTTGATATTATTGCCAGTATAATCCTGAATTGTCAATTCACGAACCATACTATTTTAATAGATATATTATCGAATTTAACGAATTTGATTGGTTTTTATGTTTGACATTATTGAATAAAATGGGATGTATGTTTGGGTTTTTGTTATGAACCCAAATTAGGTAAAAATCCCAATTCCCAAACCCAAACTATGCAGTAATGTCATACGTTAAAAAAGAGGTTTGGGCCGCAACCCTAATGTGGGTGGCTAGTTTGCAAGATGATACTTTTCTTATCCAAGTATATGTAAATCTTGTGTAATATATTGGCCAATCAAATGGATCGTCAACCATGCTTCGCTAGAAGTTGAAAATTTAAAAAGGATCGCGTATTTACATAGAACATGCTTAGATCATCAATGAACATTACGTAATCTGTTGCGCAAATAAATGCATTCGAAAATTTTCTGCCATTACACTTGACCAATAGATGTTATTGATTGAAAATATGATCAATAGAAAATTTAATATCTCGGAATTTTCCACTATCATCATAACGAAATCACAGAGTCACATCTTTTTGCAAATTGCCATAAGTCAAAATTGGCCAAAATGACAAAATTCAATGTAAAGAAAAATTTTTTTTTTACCGGTAAAATAATTAAATCAAATAGCACATATTTTGCAAAATTAATGGTATCGTAATCGAAAGAACTGATTTCAAAGTTGCAGTAAATCTGTTATATTGTAATTAGCTTTTGCATGGCTTTTTATTGTATATATTGTTATAACCATGTGTTTAAAAAACAAGAGAACCAAGATCACTAATTTAAATAAAGCTTGTTAGAAGTTAGAACAATTTATTATAATAAATATAAAAAATTACTAAATTACTTGAAATTTCTAAATTTAAATCCATATACAATTTATTTTATAAATGTGCAAGTGAAAATTTATTAAAAGTAACAACTAGATTTTCTAATAATTTTGAATATTTTAAAGTAATAAATTTAACTACTATGATCAATCAAATAATTAAACATTATTTCTTAAGGTGTCAAGTTTAAAAGTTTTACTATGCAACAAACTAATTCCATAACGAATAAAAATCTCCAGAATGGCCAGTTTATTTATAAATTAAATTGTATAATTATAGTATTTACTTTTATTTTAGTTTTACCTTTAATGTTTATTTTAGTTTGGTAAGTTTTACCTTTATCCTTTAATTACTAAGTAGTTTTACAACTTTTAGTTTGTTTAATTTCGGCAATTTCTATTTTCTCCAGTTTCGTCAATTTTCACTAGTTACGCCATTTCAGAACTTTTTGACGAAAGTCAAACTAGGGATTCGACTTTCGCCAGGGTGAAACCCCTAGGCTTCGCCTAACAACACTAACCGACACTATGATTTAATGTGCCGGGTACGGATACAAGCATTACATTTTAATAGTGTCGGGTACGGGTACAAGTACTTGCAGAACATCAGTTGCCTATAAAGAAGCAAAATACCATTTCAAATTGCAGATTACACTAAGATTATATAAATGTAACACTTTAATCAAGTACTCGTGTGCCCAAATTAAAGTATTGCAGAGATTTACCTATTAGAATATCATAAGAGTTATTATTTTTTATATATATTTTTTTCATTCTAATAACGATACGTTTTCATACTTTTAATTTACAACACTAAATCAAGTTTACAGCGAATATAATTATTTATGATGAGCATTGTATTTATTACAAATTAAGGGTAATTACCGTTACTACATTGATAAACGCGTAATTATCTAATTCTTGAAGTGAATTGTCACAAAATTAAAAGCAATGAGCAATATTGATATAACCTTAAAAAAAAAATAATATGCAACTAATCATACATATTAATTTTTTTTTTACAGTATCAACCACGCAACATTCAAAATGAAAAAAAAAGTATTAAATATGAATTAATATAGGATTAAAATATACTATATATAGAACAAATAAAAAATAAAAGCACGAAAATAATAAAATTATTATGTCTCTACAGTTTCTACAAATATCCGCGCATAATGCCGAATTATAAAATATTTCTGATAAATAAAATACGAGACTATTTAAAGAAAGGTTCTAACATTACGATCCAGAAGCAACGCTTTTTTTTCTATCTTTGAGGAGGATAAAAAAAGAAGGGTTAAATGTAATATATATTTTCATTAGGGTCCATATGTAGCTGCGATTCACTAGAATAATATATACTTCCATTAGGGTCAATATGTTGCTGTTGTTCACTAGAATAATAGTATTGTTGTTGTTGGAGCTGGCTATCAATGATATTATCACTGAAATTAATGATTGAATTTTCATCAATTATATGAACTTCAGGAATTATAGTAATAATTTCAGGGGCGGCGGCTACAGGTAGTATTGCTTGACCAATAGTTTCATCGTCATATTGATCGTATTCTTGGGGAATCTCTTTTTTGATATCATTAGGAGCAGATAAATGCGGTTGTTGTTGTTGATCATTTAAATTGACATCGATCATAACACCACCATCATTTTGTTTTATATCATTTTGCTTTATATCATCTTGTTTTATGTCATCTTGTTTTATATCATTTTGTTTTGTATCATTTTTTTTGAATTGATTATCATTATTCTGATTAGAGTACTTTGTTTTGCGTTTGTAATCATCTACTATATCTAATGATTTTGTGGGTTTTGATATATCAGGGTTGTAGTCCCCGATTTTTCTCGATTTACGGCTACGCTTTCTAATGAGAATGATAATGCCTATGAGAAGTAATAATACAACAACAGAACATCCAGCAATGCCTATTGCACGTGTTAGATTATCATCAGAAGAATCCGTTGCATCATTATTATTATTACTATTATTACTATTATTATTATTGTTGTTGTTAGTTGACTGAACATCAGTTTGGTTTGATTGCGTTGTGTTATTTTGGTCGAGTGAAGAGCCTAAGGCAATGCAAGTAGCACTCCAATCGTCAAGACTATCCAAAGTACTATTTCCCACATTTGCGCTATTATAGCAAGTCAAACATCGCAACAAATAATTATACACTTCATAACTACAATAACATTTATCTATAAAAAAAAAAAAAAAGATAACATACGTAAGTATGTACTGTACATACATACGTGAATTAAGAAAAGAAAAAAAATTGGATTAAAAAGGAAAAGTTTGCGTCTCTTACCTGAAGCAATATAAGTGCCTTGAGAGTTCACTTTAGGGAGATTGAATTTTGAGCCACATGCACTTTTTACTTTATTACAAGTCGTGCAAGTGCTAATGTCACCTGTAGCGATAGGGCTAGCAGCGACATTTGGTTGAGCGGGACTCCCCTGAACGCTAGGAGTAGCTTGAGCGATAGGTACTGTTTGACCGAGAACAGTACTTATCGTTATGGTTATGTAAAGAAAAGTAAATAATAATAACTTAAATTGGTTAAAGACCATTTCAGTGATTTGAGAGAATATAGAATATTTAAAGTATCAGTCGCTCCATCAAAAAAAGTGAATTTAATTGTTTTAGTCCTGTTATCTTAATAAAAGTATCTATTTACAGGAAGAGGAAGATAGTTAACTTTTTTTTTTATTGTATTAAAAAAAAAAGAATGACAGAAAAAAAAAAAAATGTAATAATAAGTAAGGACCGTATATCTAATTCTCTCTCAGTGGTTTAGTTAATATTCATAATCGAATTTTAATGGAAGCATGAAGTAACTTCATTTAAAAAAATTTTTTAACTTCCAAAAACAGTATCCATATGAAAATTGTTTGTTACAGTTAATATAAATAATTACCACCAATTTTTTTTTTATTAACATACTAAAAAATCCTTTTATATAAATAAAGTGTTTCGTTAAATATATTACAAAACAGGTTAAGAAATGCTCAAAAACAACGTACACCCTATAATGTAGCAAATAAAACAATATATATTTTATATATATCATAAAAAAATTTAACCAAGTAAATTTTCATAAAGAAACCAAGTAAAATTTCATAAATAAAATTTCATTACTAGTAACTGATCGTTTTTTGATCACGAGACAGGAATCTAATAGAGATAATAGAGATAATGGTTAATAATAACCAAGAAGCACTTAAATATTTGTTAACATACATACATTATTTAGATTATTTAGATTTTGATATATTAATTATACAACCCTTAGCTTAAGTATTAATATAGTAGACTATGGCAAAGGTAACGGTAACGGTAACGGTAATAATTATTTGTTATTGTTATGATACCACCAATGAGAGCACAAAATTTATTTTGCAGTGATCGAATAAGAATTGAAATTAAGAAGTCGTAATATTAAACCCATG
>CAJVPU010001591.1:0-12504 GCA_910591775.1 Dentiscutata heterogama | reverse complement strand
AAAAAAGGGTGTGAATCGAGCTATAATTCGATTTTTTTTTCACTCAAAAAAAAAAAAAAAAAGTCCCAAATTTTTCTGGCTCAAAAACTAATGTAAATTCACCAAAAAAATCATCCGTGGCCATCCTTACACCTAAACTCTCTTCACCTAAACCTTCACCTAAACCTTCACCTAAACCTTCACTTAAACCTTCACCTAAACCTTCACCTAACCTTTCACCCAAACCAACATCTAAATCATCATCATCTAAATCATCACCCAAATCAGCAAATGGTTCATCATCTAAACCTTCGCAAAATTCATCATCTAAACCTTCGCAATATTCACCTAAAATTTCACAAAACAATTCATCACCTAAATCTACGCAAAAAAATTCATCACCTAAACCTTCATTAACTGTAAATAAATTGTTAGCTTCTTCCCCGAAAGTAACAGCCGCCTCGTCCAAGGATGATAACAACGACGATAATGGCGACGACTCGAAATCGACTACTCAGCATAAAACCACCAAAACCGCAACTAACCATCAAAGCACCTCCTCTTCAACAATCAAGTTAACTTCAGTAACTAATTTACCCTCTACAACGCTTTCATCTGATACAGCATTCATCACTCCGTTTTTAACTTCAACTCCAACCCCATCAATTCCAACGGGAGCAACAAATAGTTCCGCCCAGGCACCTCAAATGCCTTGCCTTACTGGTGATTCTATAACTTCTTTATCATGTCAAGATTCTACTCATTATTATTGCAACCTTACAGACCATATGTGCTACTCAAGAGTCGAAGACAATTCACAATGTCAAGACGACTCTGTATGCAATATAAACTCAATTTGTAGTGGAAACGTATGTGTTCCTTCAGGTAGCTCTAATAATTCTTCGATTGACGCTGGTAAAGTTGCTACAATAGTTGGACCTATTCTTGGAGCATTACTACTTTTCGCTATTTTATTCTTATTCTTTTGTTGTAGACGTAGAAAAAAAAGAAGAGAGAATAATAATGTTGGTTCTATGGATGATAATTCTTATCCATTTGCCGCAAGGCCAAATTCATTCTCAAGCAGTACACCGCCACCTGTTCCCACAATTCCTCTAGCGTTTAATAATATTAGTAGTAGTAGTAGTAGTAATGATAATAATAATAATAGTAATTATAATAATAATAATAATACTGAATATACTAATTCTCACTCTATATCTCCGGAAATGGTAATGTTACCAGCAGGAGCTGTTAATAGAAGAAATTCACCTGAAAATAATAAACTTGAAAATCAGACAAACTCTAGTATGACATGGAATCAGACAAGCTCTAGTACGATATGGAATCAGGCCAACACTAATCAGACAAACACTACTACTACAACATATTTATCAGGTACATCAACCTTTAATGATGTAGCAAGTGAACAATCCACGGAAAATGTTAGATTATCAAAATTCATGTATATTTCTAATGCATTAAATAATGGAAACAACGATTTAAGAGATTCAAACTCATCATCAAGTAGTGAGAAGATAGATTCAAGAACTGGAACACCTATTAGACCATTTGTAGTAAATGGAATATCTAGTGAAATGAATTCACCAACATTACCATTAGAAGATTTAACAGATCGTGGATCAACAATATCGTACTTTGCAAATAATAGTAATAGAGATTCAGATGTTTTACCAACTATGGATCAAGATGAATTTGGAAAATCACCAGAATCAGTATATTTAGGACTTGAATTTACACAACCTGAAACAAGACCTTCTAAAGGAAGATATACAATGGGATCAATGTATTCAACATATTCAACATATTCACAAGATTATTCTAATTATCCAGCTTCACCATCAACATTTAACATTTTGCGTGGAGTACAATCTTCAGTAACTACTGGTAAAATTGATCATTCAAGATTACGTAATGATAGTTTTAGTACAGTAACTACACAAACCATTTCTCAAACATATGATGATTCTAGAAGTTCATATATTCAATTAAATGCACCAATATTTAGTAATTTTAATAATAATGGTAGTGGTAGTAATAGTTTAACAAATACACCGACTCATGAATATTCAGATTCAACATATTCTACAGCGTCTTCATTGAATAGTAATTCCAACAGTACTTCCAGTAGTGATCATACTGTGACGCAAAAAAATATGTATTCAACCAATAGAAGTGATCAAACTAGAAAATATGGAAATCGATGCTAATTAATAATAATTTATTTATTAACGTATGGTATGAGCAGAATTAGTTACAATTAGAAAAAAAAATTTTTTAATTATAATTAGAGAAAAAAAAAATTATTATTTTTTTTTCGAGAAACTTTCTATTTATTTAATAGTTCTTTAAATTTTTTGTATATGTTTCTTGTAGAAAATTTTTTTTATAAATAGGTTCATCATAATGTGGGATTCCTTTGACACTTTGTAATAATATTTTTTATATATTATTATTAATCTTTTTTTTTTTTTCACGCATAGTGATGGTCATCTAAAATTCTGTTATTTTTATTTTTATTTTTTTTGCCGGGAGCAAAGTGGAGGACATGAACATGATAATAAAACTTAATACACCTGTTCACCACAAGGGTTTTGCTATACATGCGATAATAAATAAAATTATAACCATATTTAATTCATTAATTTTCGCGTATTTTAACATTATCGTTAGAAGTAGATTATGATTAATTGGTTCCAGTGTACACGTAAGATTTTAAATTAAAACTTATACTAAAATTTTTGAAAGAATTCTTATTTAGAGTATTAAAAGTGATATAATTTGATTGCCCGGAAAATTTTATGAAAAAAAAAATTTCTATAATGAAAAATCTAAATACGGATACTGTACGATAAGCGTAGGGATGTTAAAAGTTCGGTTCGGTTCGACTCGACTCCATGAGTCGAGTCTTAATTTAGACTCCATTCTGAGTCAGACTTGAACCGAGTTCTAATGGTCACATGCAATATTAGATATCATGGGACTATGACAATAACGATTGATAATTGATAACGATAACAGATAACTTTATTTAAAAAAAAATAGAACTTATAACAGATAATTTATATTCTATTAATAATTTTTGTCTATTCTAAAATTCCCGCTTCTAACCAATTTCTTAAAAGCAACGAAGCTTTGACTGTTTGATTTAGCGGGAAGTTTCTTGTAGGCTTAATAATTTCCTTTGCCGCGGACAATGCACGTTCAGAAGCATTGCTAGTAGTTTGTAGGGAAAGAAAGTCTGCCACCAGAAGTGCTAAGGTTGGGTACTGGTAAGTGTTATTTTTCCACCACATGAGCGTGTTGATTCCTGGCTCACTGGGTAAAGCAAGGCATATGTCTAGCTTATAGGGTGGGGAACGGGCCAGCCCGTTGGGCCCGCGGGCTTTTTTTAGAAATTAATTTGGACCATTTCATCAAAACACTGGTCACATGATATACTATCATGTGATTGAGATTTTGGGTGATGGCCCAAATTAGCAAAAGATTCAAAATTGATATGCCTGCGGTTACATTTTTGATAGATCTACAAATGTACCCTAAATCGGGTTACGTTCTTGATGCATTTTAGTTCTATGATGGCCAGTGACAAATATGCATGGTAGCCGGTGTGACAAATAATTTTTATAATATTATTTATTAATAGAGGTGATGCATAATACACTTTTTTTTACTATACAAGAAATGTTTCATCATACCGGTTATCTTGTATAGTATACCAAAGTTTATTTGCCGATCGATCAATTTGTGTATAAATAAAAACAAAAAAAGCGATTTTTTTTTTCCAAATGATGTTGAACCAAGCAAAAAATTGATATAATATTTTTAATAACGTACATTGTGTGATTGCAGTTATACGATTACTTATACGATTACTTTTGACAAATTTATACCTTCATATATCAACCGATTATTTTCGACAAAGTGTAATAAATTCATATTGTCGTACGTTAACCAAAAAAAAAAAAAAGTAATGGAAAATCTGGAAGACCAGATAATTGTTAATAATGATAATACAGTTTCTGTTTCTTTTGGGCGTGTAGCCGAATCATATATATTACATTACCCTCTTCTAAAAAACACTCGCTTAAAGTTACAAAGCCGTTTGCAAACACTACAACTAATAAATCAAGGTTTAATTTCACTTTGTCGAGTTGAGGGAGCGGTCGATTTTATTGAATGGGAAGCTGCTGGAACAAAAAAATCAACTAACCGTATTGATGATGTTATAAAGCTTACGACCAAAGGGCATGAATATGTAAATGAAATTCAAAATGGAATTAAAAAAGACAAATTGTGTTGGTCGTGGATTATGTTTTGTTCCGGTGATGGAAATAATTGCCAACATAAGTGTGGTGGGATTGGAAAATGTTTATCTAGTTGTTCAAACTATGGTCTACGTAACAATTTGAGAAATGGAAATGACATGCACCGTTGTTCTGTTCGCGTTTATTCATTTTCACGATTATCTTATCTTACTTCAAGTCATCCACTTAGAATTAAAATAGAAGGTATACACCTTCCCTCTAATATAATAAATGCCGTTGTTCCAAAAATTTCAAGAATAAATTTGACACGTGAAGTTCGTGATAATATTATAATTAGTCATCACGCAGATCATCGAACAACCAAAGGAATTAAGGGAAAGTTATTGGCTCCATTCAATGGCACTAGTGAAGAAGAACTGAACAATGCATTGTCAAATAGTCGTGAAATTTGCAGCAATACAAAGTTAAAACGTTTAATTACTCATGAAGATAAACGTTTAAAGGATAATACAGGTCCATGGACAATACTTCACTATCTAATTGAGGAGGATTTAAAGTCAAAAGGATATATTCTATATTATCAGCAACCGGATTTGTCAAAACCTGAGGATTCTTTAGAGCACTATTATCAATTAACTATATCGGATGAGTTCTGGTTACGAAATGGTTAAAAATTTGGACAGTACTATTTGGAATTGATGGTAAATACGACCTTAATATTGATCGTGCTCCTGTGTTGACAATGGTTGTCGAAAATAGCAGTGGACATGGAACTCCATTGGCTTTTGGTATGTCAATATGTACATTTTCTCTAATTTATAAGTATTAACCATTGATTACTGATGTTTATTTTAAATATAATTAGGTTTAAGTAACAAGGAAAATAATTGGACGATACGCTTAGCTGTAACAGCTGTTAAAAAAAATATACCATGTACTGATCCTACGTGTAAATATTCATGGCATTATGAAGACCTTCCAAGTAAAAAGAGGTTCCAGAGAATTCGTGATTGTACAAATAATCTGCCGTGGAATCCGATTGCAATGATAGATAAACATAGGGCAACTAAATTGGGCATAGAAGGCATTGTTCATGGAACCATACTTTGTTGGTTTCACATTATGCAAACGTTTGGAGAAAACTTAAAACAGTAGAATATTCCACATTCACTTAGGTTAGTTTTATAAGTTTCATTGTAATGTATTGTATATATATGTTTAAATTTTTAACATAAATATTTATATTTTTTTAAGGTACCAAATTGCATTGGGGTTCAAATTTGTGGGCCGTTGCCGTACTGAGGAAGACGCATTTGAAATGGCTTCTCATTACAAGAATTTTATCAACTCTCTTTCACTTTCTCAAGATCAAAAGTCATCACTTATTAAAGATCTGGATAACAATTGGATGTGTAATGAATGGCGGATGCAATTTATTAATGCCAGTCGTCTTCCTAACAATTTTAATTCACAAAATCCAATGACTACCAACAATTATACTGAAAGAATGAATCGTTCGATTGAATCACAGTTAACTGAGAAGCAAACGGTTGTTACATTTATTGAATGACTTTATGGAATAAAGTTGTTATGTAAAAATCTTCATTCCGAAGGAACCAATAAAAATGTTTATGAAGCTGGATTAGTCACACTTTTTAACGCACAATCAATTGAGCAGGTAAATAAATAAATAGCTACTTATCTTTCAAGCTATTACAATAGTTATTAATATAAGTTTAATTATAGCAACATGAACCTATTAAAATAACGCCTTCTATAAATCGACGTTTGAATCGTGAAAGGCTTTATTTTCTTATGGGTTTAGTTGAATCATCTGGCCATCCAAATTACTATTACATTAAAAAGCCAAATGAATCAAATACAGTAGTCGATTCTTTTGAGGATGATGAATTTATTGAATTGAAGGATTATCTCGATTATTTTCAGCCGATGATCAAACAATTAGCCAAAAAATGTGAAGTCGAACTTCGAGATGGTTTTTATGTTGTGAATATAGTTACCGGTGAATGTCCACTATGCTTAGATTATGTGTGGAATGGTCCGTTTTATGATGTCTGTAAGCATTGTCATGCTGCGCGAATTTTTTCACAAGGGAATCATCCTAATATTATACAAGAGACCAAAGAAAAATTAGTGAATTATTTTAAAAATAAAGAAAAAATTATTCCAGCGGATCAAAAAATAATTTGATTTATTATGGTTCTACGGAGGATGCATATCAAGAAATTATTCGTTTATTTAATTCTGAAGGTATAATATTTCGTCATTATGATATTACAAATATTATAAATAGAAATTAATTTGTCTTTACTACTATTTTAGAGGCATGTATCTTTTATCCAAAAAGTAGTTCAAGCATTTCTAATGATCCATTTCGACCAGTGGAGTTAAGCCATCAATCAATCAATAATGGAGCGCCTTCAAAATTATCGGCAAAACCACGTAAACCTAGCTGCATATTACATGTAGTTTCTGATAATATAAATAATGAAATTTCTCCTTCGGAACAAAAGCGAAAAACGATGAATATTAAAAAGGCTAAGCGTGGATTAAAGGTAAATGAAAATTCAATATAACTCGTTTGTTTTAAATTCATACTAAAAAGGTTTTCTTTTTTATAGGGAAAACAAAAAGAAAATGACCAACCGTGTTCTAAAAAATCTAAAATTTCTGCAGAGATTTTTGAGCAGCAACCATCTACTAATTTATCACAAGTTGTCATGCCTAATATTGAGAATCATACGATAATTGAAACTGACCAGCTTGCGAAAGACAACTCTCAAGAATTTATAGAAAAATTTAATATTGCACGCCAGCATGTATTAAATATTCTTAAACGTTGAATGTATGGTGTTTATCGATATACAGTATAAAACAATAATGCTTTAATTTACAATGCGTAATATGTTAAAGCTTATATTAAAATGCAATATCGGTATGTAAATCTAATCTTGAATAAAAATGCTTGTTAACAAATTTGAATTAAAGTAATAGCGATGATAGAAAAATATGACAAATCAAATATATCGTTATTAAGGATGATAAATTGAGAACTTTTTGAATCTACTACGTATATACCATGCAGCCTGTATAGCTTGCGGGCATTATGCTTAAGGGTGCTAAAATATTTTACTCATATTTTGTTTAAAAACTTTTTAGTGCAATGTTGACACAAGTTTCAAATACAGTATACTATACTAACACCCAAAACATAAGAACTATTTATGTTCATAATTGCGCTTATTACTTCTTATCAACTAGCCTACATAATTAAATATAAATAGCATTATGCAGTCTTAATTATAAAAATTGCATTAAGTCTTAAAATTTTTCGTAACGGCCATCCCTAATCACGATTGACAAATTGAAGATATTTCTCTTCTATTCGATTCTTCTTAAACAGATAAATCGAATAGTATAAAATTATTATATACAATACATTCGCTATGTATAAATTTATTGTAATAAAATCACGATTAATTAATTAACCAATAAAATCACAGATCTTTTATGCAGATCACTAAAATGCATCAAGAACGTAACCCGATTTAGGTACATTTGTAGATCTATCAAAAATGTAACCGCAGGCATATCAATTTTGAATCTTTTGCCCCAAATTAATTTCCAAAAAAAGCTTGTAGGCTCAATGGGCCAGCCTATTTCCCACCCTACTAGCTTATTTACTGGCTTCTTTTTCTTTTTTTGCTAGCTACTATTTGCCTAAAAAATTTTAGATGATCTTCAATTTGAGGTACTGGATCTGGCTATTTTAGATTAAATTGTAAAATGATTGCACACATTTCAAGAATAGCTAATCTTTAATCATTTTCATTGTTAAAGATTTCTAGCTTTGTTGATAGATCGAGTAGAATGTGCATAGAAAGAGATTTCATCAGATCACACATATACTCTCTTACACATTCCTCATTGCCTTCACTACTTTATTAAGAATATATTTATTAAGGTATAATAAGAGGCCATGGTAGTGCTTAGCAAAATTAAACTTTTTTTTGACACTCAAATACATGTGATAATCTGATTTTTAAATCAATATAGTAATACAGTAATGTAATAACTATAAAATACAATATTGCTATATTGATTTATAGTAAAAATTAGCCTGTTACATATATTTAAATGTCAAAAAAAGTTTGATTTTGCCAAGCACTAGACTATAGATAATTGTTCATATATTTCTATGAAAAGGTTGTAGATTTTGTAATATGACTAAAGTTGCTATATAAAGAGGTTTAAGGGTTTTTAATATTTCTTTAATTATTTTTTACTCAACAAAATCTAAATAAATTTCTTTAATATTTGAATAGGAATAGGTAAGTTTATTAATAATAACATAAATTTAAATAAACTATTCAAGTATTAAATAAGTAAAACATTACTTTTTTTTATTAATTTCAAAGTAAACTAATAAATAATTTAATAAGACAGAAATTTGTTTTAATTTTTTTAAGAGTAAAAATAATATTATTAATTTATTATACAAATTATAGGCTTTATTAATTTGGTTATAGTAACTTTTTTGAAATTTTTTAGCTATTTGATTAATAATATATAATAAGTATTAAATGAATATAAAGTTGAAACATCCAGGTTTTTTAAAAATAATTATAACAATTTTGATTGTCTAATATGTTATTTTTAGTAAAGCCAATTATTTTTGATTTAATTTTTAAGTTCTTCACAAGCTTAAAGACTTTTTTCAATATAATCATCATTATAAATATTAGATAAGGTGATAATATCAAGCAAAATAGTTTGTATTATCTACTCATTATTTACCTAATAAACAGTCACACCAAGAAAAAACTATTGAGAATATGTAGTCTATATGTTTATAATAAGAAATAATTTGCCTTTGTTATTTTTTAAAAAATCTTTTATAGTTATTTTTGCTAATTTAAATTGTCTTTTAATATTTTTAGAAAGAGTTTAAAAACAAAAATTTTATAGTGCAGGTTAAAAGTAGAAATAAAGTTATTAAAAGAATTTTTTTCTATAGTTAATAATGGTTAATTACTAATTATAATCTATTGCAATAAGTTGCAATTTAATAATTTTATATAATATTTTTTAGCAATTAAGTTTAAAAAATATATATATATTATAGAGATTAAAAGTTTTGAGGCTATTAAATTTACTAGAATATTTATAGACTTATCTTTTTTTTGATTGAACTATAAGAGAATTTTCAAGAAAGAACAAGACAAATGAATTTTTAGACAAATTGAATATTAATATTATCAAATTTTTTAAAGATAGCAAATTAATGAATAGATAAATTAGTAAAAAAAAAAGAATTTATACTTTTTTAATTCAAATAAATTATAGACAAAGATAAAATTATTTTGGGCTTTAGATTATCAAAACAATAAAAATTAAAAGAAAAAGCACTTTTAAACATATGCAAACAAATAGTTTATATAATTTTGGCCTTTAGACACTTTAAATATTGCTTATTAGACTCTAAGTTACATATACAAAGCTAAAATAAGACAAAAACACACTACTTTCTACTCCTGAAGCCTTTGAACTCTTCTTTATCTTTTTAATCTTATCTAGCTTCACTCTGATAGAACCTCAAACAGCCAACTAGCAAAACAAAATCCTATTACACCAGATGACCCACCACTACTAAAAAAGAAAAAACTAATTTCACAATTCAAAAACGAAACTAGCACTACTTCTAACACTACTACTATAGAATCTTCACATATTATATTAAAAAACTTAAAGTAAAAAATTTAGCAAACCTCTGTTAAAAATATCCATGACATTAACCAAAACAAACAAACAAGCATGAGAAACAATCTAAACAAACAAAGCAGCGTGAGAAATAATTCAAACAAACAAACAAGTATAGAAAATAATATATATATCTGAAGATTCCAAACTACAACTTTGGTAACTGATCATTACAATATATCTGATCTATTTCTGAATCTCACCCAAGATAATCTTTAGAATCCAGATCAACATCAATCAACCCCAATGAGCTCTTACAACAAACCCAATTAAAAAAAAACCTAAACAACCTTATAGACACCCAATCTAATACAACTATTGAATTACTTATACCTCCAAAGAAGTCATATAGCAGTGCACTTATTTCCAACCTTTCAAAAAAGAAATATATTAAAGATGACCATTCACTTATCTGGTGTAACTTGGTTACTATTGCATTAGCAAAAGCTCATATACAGAATTTTAATATAATAGTCTAAAATAATGATTTAATTATTAATACTTTTTCATCTTCTAAGCTTCTTTTAAATTTTTTTCAATACAAAATCCAAACTAATCCAAACTAATCCAACTTAATACAATCTATCAAATGCAATTAAAACAAAATTTAAATACTTAGACTCGGCCTTCTTTTGATTCTTTATGAAAAATAAAGAAATCCAACTACAACATCAAAAAGAATTCAACTTACTATTACAAATAGCAGTAGAAAAATACAAAAGGCTATACAATATTCACTTTATAAACAAATTTAACAGAGACTAAATCTTTACTAAACTCAAAGCCAAATTAGCTATAGACTTTATATGCAATACAGATTTTCTTACCAATAGTCCACACAATTGTACCCAAATAATTACTTACTATCTCAACTTTGCATAGATAAATTGTCTACTTAGCTTTGAAGAACTTTGCAGCTTGATCAACAAAGCACACTTAATTTTACTTATTCTCCTACCTCAGAATCCACTCAAAATAGAATTATCAATTCTTTCTTTTTCCTTGCCAATTCAAGACTATAAACTTACTCAAACTATATAAAAGATTTTTACTTTTGACAAGCTTTTAAATAGTTACTTTCTTATAGTTTTTAAACCACTCCTAGATGATATAGCTGACCTTTATATTGAAATTCAAGACCTTTTTCCAATTACAGAACAGGCTAGATTGCCACATCTCTCTAAATATTATACTAAACTAATAAAATACTACATTGTAGAAAGAATACCTCCAAATTATTTTAACTTACCAGAAGCAAAATCTTAGCTTCCATCAACCTCTCAAAACCTTACCTCAGCTATTTGCTTTTGTTCTCTTGTAATCTAACTGATGTCTTAAAGTTTTGTAGATACATTGATATTCTTAAAAAACACTATAGCTTTTGATACATTTTAACTAATTTTTTTATACAAAAGAAACCACTTTCAACAGATTTATGCTTTATTAAAACAACTGGAATCTACAACTTCCCTATCTTCAATACACACCAAGCCAAGGAATTTGTAGCAGAAATCCAAGACAAATACAAATTTAATATCCCACTTCTACTCTTTTATATAACCATCAATCCTACAAATAAATCTTCACTTCTTAGTAAAGCTAATCTTATTACCAAAGTTAACTTAATATACCAATTACAAGCCCCAAAGCTTTAGTTGATATAGCTCGACTCTTGAGAGAATACTACTTCTTTTACCAAATTCCAAGTGAATAGATTGAAATCTATATAACCTCAAATACTTCAGCTAAACTACTATTTTCATCTTAACTTTCTAAAATCACTTCTTACTTAGAGCAAACAAATCTTCATCATACAATTTACATCTTTATCACCAATCATGACAAAATTGAAAGCACTATTACAGAACTACAAAACTATTTTAATTTTTAAAACATATCTTCTTATCTTCTCAATCTTTTTAACTTACTAGACCCTCACTAGGACATCTTAGATAATTATCCCCCACTTCTATAAATGAAACCTTACAAACTAGCTCACTGTCTACTAGTCTTAACTCTACTAATTTATCTACTTTACTAGTAACATCTTCAAGCTCACACAACTTACTCTCTTTAGAATATTCTAACCAACTATCCTTTCTTCTGATTATAATAATGACTTATTTTTAACTACCAAACTTAATATTTACAAATATTTAAACATAGTTATTCACAATATATAAAGACTTACTCACACTCTTTCTGATGATCCCTTGTACCAAAATCACAACAAACCTTTTTTCCAAAAAACAGTAAACTATGGAAGCAAAGAGTAGCAGAAGACTGATAAAAACTATAAACCAGCACCTGTTATTTAGAGATAGTTCTTATACGCTACCTGCTAACAGGCTTAGAGCTTATCACTCACCATGAGGACGGCACTTGTTATTTAGAAGTAGTTCTCATATGCTACTTGCTAACAAGTTCAGGGTTTATCACCTACCGACAAAGAAGT
>CAJVPU010001590.1:0-12506 GCA_910591775.1 Dentiscutata heterogama | reverse complement strand
AATTTTATAGTAAAAATTTTTAAAGTAAGAGCTTTAAATTTTTATTACTATAAAGATTTCTAGTAAAATTAAAAAAAAATTATAATAAAGCTTATAAAATATATTTTAAATAAAATATTGTATAGTCAGACCTCTCTAAATGCACTCTTTCTAAATACAACACCCCTCTAAATGCATTATATAAGACTAGTCTCATGGTGGGACTTATAGATAAATGTATATTCTTTATTCTGTAAGTGTATGCTAACTGTCTGGCCTACTTATAAAAACTTATTTCATAAATATATTAATATGATTACTAGCTAATCAAATTTATTATTTCAAGGCTACTAAAGCCACATTATTACGTGCTAACAGTAACATTTTGATTTTATTAGTGTTCTCTAATTGTAGCTCTCCCTAAATGCATGCTCTAGAGGTGGTTCTGGCAATATATATTTAAGGAGATCTAATTATATATATATAATATACTCTATATTATTAATAATTTTTAATTTTATTTAAAAAATTATAAATACTTTTCAAAATTCCAAGCAAATTTGCTTGAAAAACAGTTTAAGAGATAATAAAATTTAAAAAAATTTTGCTATTTATTACTACTAGTGATTATTACTAATATTGCTATATCCAAAAAACATACTAAATAAACAGAATCAGGTATTCTAAATAAAAATATTCAAAATCTCTAAAAACCTCACAAAAATTAAAATTTTATATTAGCTCTATATTATATTATATAAAAAAATAATAATTATCTAATTTCTAACTCGAACCTTAACAAATCTTAGGATTAGTGATAATCACCACTACTAGTAATATATAGTAATTTTCAATTTAAAATTATATTTAATAACCTCAAATTTAACTAATCTAAAAATTAAAAAATCAAAAATCAGAATTAAAAATTATTAATTTTATTTATTTTTTTTTGATTATTAAATTTTATATTTTTTTACAAACTACAATAATAAATAATTAAATCAATAATTAAATATTTAACCACTTTTATTATTTAATTATAATTTTATTATACAATTAATTATTTAATAATATAAAATATAATATATATTTCAAGAGATATAAAATTTAAAATATATACTATTTATTGTTTGATAATTTAACTTTTTAACTATAAAAAAATTTGAATCTTAAATAAATATATACTATAATATATTAATTACTATTTGTAGAAATATTTAATAAATAAACAACTTTTTAAATTATATTTTGAATTAAACTGATTATATATATAATTATATAAATTTAATATTATAATCTTAATAATTGATATGATTAATATAGTAATATAGTAAAATTATTTTAATAATATAGTAAAACCTCTCTATAGTTATTTTCTATATAAGTATATTTTCTTTATAAGCATATTTTTTAAAAAACAAACTATTATTAAATATATAAATTTAACCTCTATAACTGTTATACTTCTTTATAATCATATATTTTTGTATTCCAAGTATGTGATTATAGAGAAGTTTAACTACAGTCATCCTCCCCTATAATTACACAGTTGGGCACATACCAATCAGGTAATTATGAAGAGGTGTGACTCTATAAAGGTATCTCTATATAAGTACAAATTATAATTAATATAAAAAAAGTGATTTAATAGAGGTATTTTAAAAAATTTTATATATGATTAACAATTTTACTAATTAAATTAACTTCTATGTAATAATTATAGTTGTTTGAAAGAATAAAATACACCTACTATAAAATTTTTATACAAATCAGATAACATTTTATTAGTATAAATTTTCATTTTATGTATCTAAAAATATAGCTAAAAAAATTTATTATATAAATAAAGAAAAAAATAAATAGCTATTAAGATCAAAATACTTCTATTTCATGATTTACTAGACTGATTTTAATGTCTTAATAACCATTGTAATTGCAAAACACTCTTCTACAACTTTAATTAAAAGTTGAAAGAGATTTACTTAGTAAAATTTTGAGAATCTTAATATTTTTTATAATTTTATTAATAAAATTATAAAAATAATATGATCCTCAATATTTTACTAATTTATTATATCTTTATATTCTAAGTAAACTTGTTCTATGCATAAAAATATATCATATCAACATATGTTTATTTTATAATTTTAAATTTCAAGAAAAAGATGCTTAATTTTGAATTTTTGATCAAAAATTTTAAAATTAGGCATCTTTTTCTTAAAATATAAAATTATAAAGTAAACATATGTTAATATGGTATATTTTTATACATAGAACAAGTTTATTTAGAACGTAAAAATAGAATAAATTAGTAAAATATTGAGGATCATATTATTTTTTATAATTTTATTAATAAAATTATGAAAAATATTAAGATTTTCAAAATTTTACAAACTATTTATGTCTTTATGCTCTAAGTAGCCAAGTTCTATGCACAAAAATACATTATATTAGCATATGTTTACTTTATATTTGTAAATTTTAAATAAAAGATGCTTAATTTTGAGTTTTTGATTAAAAACACAAAATTAAGTATATTTTTTCTAAAATTTATGAATAGAAAGTAAACATATACCAATATAATATATTATTGTACATAGAACAAGACTACTTAGAGCATTAATATATATATAAATAATTAGTAAAATTTTGAAAATCTTAATATTTTTTATAATTTTATTAATAAAATTATAAAAAATGATATTATTCTCAATATTTTACTAATTAATTATATCTTAATATTCTAAGTAAACATGTTTTACACTTAAATTACATAATATTAGCATATGTTTACTTCATAATTTTATATTTAAAAAAAAAAATGTTTAATTTTGAATTTTTGATCAAAAATTTCAAAATTAGACATTTTTTTTTTAAAATATAAAATTATAAAGTAAACATATATCTATATGATGTATTTTTATGAGTAGAACACGTTTACTTGGAATATTAAGATATAATTACTTAGTAAAATATTAAGAACCATATCATTTTCTATAATTTTATTAATAAAATTATAAAAAATATTAAGATTCTCGAAATTTTACTAATTATCTATATCTTAACATTCTAAGTAGACTTGTTCTATGCACAAAAATACATCATATTAGTATATATTTACTTTCTATTCATAATTTTAAGAAAAAAATGCTTAATTTTGAATTTTTAATCAAAAATTCCAAAATTAAGCATCTTTTACTTAAAATATACAAATATAAAGTAAATACATGCCAATATAGTGTATTTTTGTGCATAGAACAAGGTTACTTAGAGCATATATAAATAATAGTAAAACATTATATTTTTTATAATTTTATTAATAAAATTATAAAAAACAATATGATTCTCAATATTTTACTAATTTATTTTTTATTTTTTTTTTGGCATTAAGGTGACCTCTACGACCAGGGACTTTTTATTAAACTTATTAACTTCAGGTTATACAGTTACAATGAGGATACATCAAGCCACACATGTACTTTTGGTACCTAATTTAAGTGGTCCACCTAGGTTCTACACTAGCCACTATACCTGCAACCTAACTAGGAGATTATCTATTTAAGCTCTCTGATTATTACTAATGAGAGTATGACTAGCTATACATGCAACTTTTGGTTACCTATTTAAGTAGTCATTTATTATTATATTATTATATTATATTATTATATTATATTATTAGTATTAGATTATTAGTTATAGTTAATTATATTTAGAATAGAGAAGATCTTATTGAGTAATAGAATAGGGAACAGTAATACTGCGGCTAAGTAGAATAGTACATGATACCAAGTACCTCCAAGTGCCTCTACACAAAGTATCTTCAAGTGCCTTTACACAAAGTACCTCCGAGTGTCTTTATACAAAGTGTCTCCAAGTGTCTTTACACAAAGTGCCTGCGAGTGCCTTTATACAAAGTGCCTCTGAGTGCTTCTACACAAAGTGCCTCTGAGTGTCTTTATACAAAGTATCTCCAAGTGCCTCTACACAGAGTGCCTTCAAGTGCCTCTACACAGAGTATCTCTGAGTATCTCTGCACAAGTGCCTCTGAGTATCTCTATACAGTTAAGCAATTATACTGTTATACTTCTATCTGTTAAAAAGTTATAAAAAGAGAAACTTTGCTTCTTTTACTCAAGTTAGAGTTTTCTACTCTCTCATAAAAATTAGCCCACCTCTTTACTCTTCTCTACTTGTAAAAGTATAATATTTCTCTCTAGAGTAATTCCTACAAGCAAGGTTATTATTATGAATTGTTATTAATAAATATTATTATCTATAAACTGTTATTATCTCGAACTGTTTGTCTTCTGCTATGAAGTTAAAGTATATACTTCATGTTTACCTTGTGTATATTTATAAAGTATATCATTGCATCAGGTAATCTTGTTACTTTGCTATATTTATACTAAGAAGGCTATAGCATTGTAATACTATATTTTAGACCTGCAGGTCGATAGTATAGCAGTTATGCTTTCAGGTTGCAAATCAAAAGGTTACAGTTTAATTTTTCCAAGCAGTAAAATAATGAAAAACTAAATATAGAAGTGAAATATTACAAGGTACCAAAAATCTAGGATATTTACAAATAGACATGTTTGGAAAATAGTTATACTAAGAAGCTGTGGCTATAAAATAAAAACATATTAGAATCCCAATTTGGAATAACTAATATTATTATAAAATATAATATAAAATCTAAGTCTGATATTCATAATATTATATAAACTTATAGTGCATAAGCAAGTTATATGTTTCTGTACTATAGTAATCTGACTTCTCTAGTAGTTAGTGCAATAGATCACTGCTGGGTAGTTAATATGACAAGCCAGGAGATGTTAGGTTTTTTTTGAAATAAATAATTAATAGAGACTAGAAATGGTTAAAATTAGATAAAACAAGAAATCCTGATAAATACTAGTAAGACTATCAAAGAACCAAAAAAAAAAAAACTATATTTTAAATGATTTCAACAATAATTGTATTTAGTTATAGTTACAACAAAAAGAAAATTTACAAATAAAAGCAAAAGTATATATAGTATAATATATATATAGCTTCTTTTATAATTTGGAGATTATTAAATATGAGATTAAATCAAACAACTTTATTGAATCAAATAAATAAAAATTAAAGTTCAAAAAGAGTACAAAAATAATTTTTATATATACCCCTATTCTGTAGTCTAGTAGTTAGAGTATATAGCTTTTGCAAATCATAAGTTTGACTCTACCAGTAGTATATTATACCTAGTATACTGTAGTAATATTACTATACTATAGTGATAAATATTTATATTTTATTTTTATATATAATTATCTTATTATTTATATTATATTTTATTTTGTTATTTATTATTAATTATTTATTTTATTTATTTATTATTTCTTATTTGTAAACTATTTATTAAATTCTCAAATTTTACAGAGTAAAATTTTCAAAGATGAGAATAGTGTTAGATTAGTATATTTTTATTAAGTTAGTAATATAAATTACTATTTATAGTTTAGTATAGATCATATTGTTTAAATCTATACTATTAATTTTCTTAGTAAATTTTTTACTATTTTGAATTTAGATATATATTTAGAATTTAGCATAGTACTTTACTGTAGTATTTTATTATATAATACCTTAATAAAGTATATACTTTAGTATTTCTTAAATTGTTTTGTAGCCAAATTTGTTTATAACTTTTTTTAAATTTTAAATTTTTTTAATTTTTTTTTTTTTGGCAATTCTGCCTTTATTAACCAAGAATAGTGTATCTATACGCCATGATTTAATCTATACTACTAGTACATATTAAAGCTTCTCATTTTTAATAAAGATTTACTTGACCTCTAGTAAGGCCCAGGTGCGATCTGCCACAACAGCTTTTTACCTCTTTTCATGTTTCTTGTCTTCTTGAGAAAAATAACTGAATATCATTGGTTGGTAGCTGCCAGCCATATCAGAATCATGCTTGTTTTGTGTTTTTTGGTTTGAAGAGGTATATCTATACTGGTCTAACATAATTGTTTATAAACCTTTCTATTATACCACCTGCTACTTTGCATATACTTATTCTCTTCTGTGTCTCTTTTTTACTTTTTTCATTTGTTGTAGTATCAGATAGGCTTGATTTAGGCTTCTTTGTTTTTTGTTTCTTACTTTTTTAGTTTATCTTTTCTGAATGGGCTTCTTTCTTTTCTTTTCTTCTTTTCTTTTGTTGCAGAAATACCTGATTTTGTTTTTTCTACTCATTAATTACTTTATATCTAAAGCACTATATACGCTTGAAAAAAACTTTCTAAAAGAATTTTACTAATAAAAGCCTGATTAAGTTTTAGGTCTTCTTTTAATTGCTTAGCTTGAATGCAATTTGTTGATTTGTTTCTTTCTTTATAATGCCTTTGATTAGACTTTTCCAGATCTCTAGTTTTACACTTTCTTGTGTATCAAAGATTGCATCTTGCCATATTTGAGTGTTTTGGATTTTGATTTCTTTTTTGTTAATAATTTTATCTAAAATCTTTTTAATTATTTCTGCCTCTGTCTTAAGCCAAATATTCTTGAGTATTTTGTATTTTGTCAAATGATCTTGTATTTCTGGCTTTTTAAGACATGCTATACATCTTTTATCTTTGTATAGGTTCAGCATTCATTTGTATAATAGGTCTTTTGTTGATAGTAGCTTATTGATACATTTAATGTGAAATGTCCAATCTTTGCTTTTCTTGAGGCTATTATATCTTTGCCTTTTTATCTTGTGGATTGTTGTCTATACTTCTTTTCAACTATCATCTATATGCTTATTAGGCTCTTTTTCTGCTTGTATGATATTTTTCATTCTATTTGAGAGAGCCTATTCTGTGTCTAAGTAAGTGCTAGTAACGAGATTTATAAATTCTCTTAGGAGTCTATCAATTACATACTGCTTCTAGTATGAGTATATGTAAATCCTGTTTGTCTTATTATTTGGCACCTCTACGATATAGCTACTCTGATTTTCTTTTTTAACTAGCTTGTCAGCTTGCTCATTGACTATTATTTCACTATACTCTTTAACTTTATGCATTGTTAGTTTTAGATTTTTATCCTTGCAATATTTTGTTATTTGGCTAATTAATTCTATTATTTAGCTTAAGCTTTTCTCTGGGTTTTAATAACAATCTTGCTTTCTTGATCATTTTTATTGCATATAGACTATCTGTAAAAATGGTTACTTCTGTGTTTTTAGGTGCTACTACAAGAGCTATCCAGATCGCACCTAGTTCTGCTTGCATAAATAAAGGCCAGTCATATATTTTACCACAGAATTCTATATTGGTTGCTTTCCCATTTATTTTTGTAATAACTCATCCTACTCTTATATGCACCTTTTTTACTCTAAGTTCATCTCTTATTAGAAACCCATCTGTATAAACTTCTAGTCTTTTTCCTCCTCTTGCTTCTTTGACTATCTCTTTTAACTAATTTTGTGTCTCTATACTACCAATATTTTGTTTAATATATTTTTCCTCCCAATCTTCTATTAGTATTATCAGCTCTATTTGGGATATACCTAACTGCAGAAAGTTGACTTCTAACTCATAAAGTATATGATCTTCTTCATCAATTCTTCTCTTGATAGTACTATCTTTAAGTGCCCTTCTAGTGTTTTTAAATTTTATTTTAAAAGTACATTCTGTTGTGTTTTTAAACATTGTTAGATTGTATCTTTTGTATTTTTCTAATCTTTTAGACTCATTTTGCATTTCAATTTTTTTCTAATACTGTAAGATAAGTGGCTTATTCGCATCTTTCTTTTCTATGACTCTTGCTATATTGTACTCTGCATTGGGTTCATTGGCTTCCTATATAATCCACTCTTTTTTTTTTTGTCGTTAGAGATTATATCGAGCTTTGCTCTTATACTTAAATAATTTTTATACTCTTCTTTTCAATATACTTCTTTGAGTATTCTGACACTATTATTTATATTCTCAAGAATTAACTTCTCTACTTTATAGTACCAGACCACTTTTTTTTCTTTACAACTTAGCCCTCTCAGTCTTTTAACCTGTTTTCACATAAGTATTTTAGTACTCTTTATATCAATTAGCTGTTCTATTGTAAAGATATTCAGTTTTTGGTCTCTGCAGAAGGCTTGTAGAGCTTGTCTTTCCAAGATACTTGCAATTTCTAATCCACTTTTGGCTATTTTGAGTTCTTCTACCTTTTTTTACTTCTGATCTCTAGGTTTAGTAACTTTGCTACTTTAACTATACTAAATACTAGGTTGTCTTTAATTTTGTGTTTATGTAGTTTTTCTTTTTATATAACTAATATACTTCTTAGACTTTTGCAGTTTAGCTGGCTTTGTCGTAATCTTAGCCAAGTTGTTTGGCCTACTGTATCTTTGTTATTTAGCCTAGTTGTAAGCTCAATAAAGTGGTGTGTGATTTGGCTTTGCCATAGTGTCCTTACTCCTATAAGGTTTCTATATGATAGTGTACTATCTGTAGTTGTGGTTGCAAGATTTGCTTTGCTTTTGATTAGCATTAGCATTGGGCAGTAGATTTTTTTACACATATTTTGTGTTAGCAGACAACATTGTAACCTGTACTCTAATCTTGGTATGAGCACTTTATTGTTTATATATACTAGCTGTTCTAGCATCATCTTTTTCTTCTTTATTGCTTTTGTAATCTGTTAGACTTCTTTTTTCATGATTTTCATATTGTACTCTTTTCTGGCTCTTTCTGATATCCAAATTTCAAGGTACTGTACCTTGCCACTTCTGTTTCTGTTTTGCCCTTTGCTTTTACTTTGACTTCTGTGACTGTAATTTGGGTATGCTGTGTTAGGCTATTTGCATCATTCTTTTTTCTTATTACTATTAGCTCAGATTTTTTGGCATTGATTTTAATATCATAGATACTAAAAAACTTCTCTGCAGTTTTAATAATTTTTTTCATTTCTTCTTTGGACTTGGCTAGCCAAACAGTGTTATCTGCGTATGTGATTATAGCTTGTCTTCAACTATACTTCTTGAAAGTTAGTCTTGTTATATCTGTTAGCCAATTTATCTTTATCTTGTATCCTAGGTCTTTTTGCTCTTGTACTGCTACTAATAGTAGGTTGCAGAATATTCTCCATACTAAGAGGGATATTACCTCACCTTGGTCGATTCCATTTACTAGTATAAACTTTTTTGTATTACCTAGGCTTGTAATTACTTCAATTTCTCTTTTTTTATACAAATTTGTAATAAACTTGGTTGCTGCTATTGGGATTTTGATTCTTTTTAATACTAGCTTAAGCATTTCAATACTCACTGAGTCAAATGCTTTTTGGATATCTTGAAGCACTACTCATAGCTCTCTGCTACTTTTTTTTGCATCTTCCAAGATATTGTTTATAATGTGAATTGGAGTGGATATTCTTTCCTCTAGTAGGCCTGCGAAATTATATTCTTTTAAAATATTCTTTTCTTTCAATATTTTACTTAATCTAATTGTGAGTATTTGTACTATATATTTTCTAAATACTTCAATTAACACAATTGGCCTAATATTGTTTAAATTGTAGTTCTAGTTCTCATTTTTTGATATCAGGTAGAGCATTTCGGCTTTTTACTTTCTTGGTATTTCACCTTTTTCTAAACATGCTAATGCCACTTTTGCAAAGGCTTTTCTTTTTTATTCCTGCCTGCTTCAGAATTGGGTAGCTTATACCTGATATGCCTGATGCTAAACTATTTTTTGCTTTGCTTATCGCATTGTCTCACTCTTCTAAAGTAACTTCCTGTAGCAGGTTTTTATATTATGCAGCCTGAATATCTTCTTTTTCTATATAGATCCTTTTCTATCTTTTTGGTATATTTTGTGGCTTTGGGTTTCTTTTTGCATACTAATTTTGAAAATGACTCTTGACTTTATCTTTGACTTCTTCAGGATTATGCAAAAGGTCTATATCTCTTACTTCATTTATAACTGCTACTTTGTTTAGCTTTATCTTTCTAAATGGTCTATCAAGCAGGCTTGCTAGCATTTTCTTTTGGTTTTTAACGATCATGTCATATTGAGTTTCAATAAATCCTCTTATCTTCTTATCTGTCTTTTGTTTTACTATACTGCATAGTTTGGTAAATAAAATGTTTTAGAATGTTTTGATGTAGGCTTCTTCTTCCATATTAGTTAGTGGTATCTGGTATAGCTTTTCTAGCTCTCTTTTTCTAACTATATTTGTACAAGCAAGTCTAAGCTTATCTGGTACTATAATGTTTTTGTCATATAATTGCTTTCTTAGCAGATGCTACATCTTGCCTAATGTTTTGATCTCCTTTTGTAGCTTGATTTCTTCGATACTTTGCTCTTTGTTGCTAAGCTCATTTAGTGCTGCCTGTTTTTTCTTTTTTGATAGATGCTTATAGGCTGAGTTGATATTTGCTTTTTCAACTAACTCCTATAGCTCATCTATAGTAACTTGACTATTTTTCTTTCTTTTTTGCTTATTTTTAATTTCTTTATCTAACATTTCTCTAAAGCATTGCCAGTTATCTGCCATTGCATTCTTGATATCAATATTGAGTCTTTTTTGCTCTTTATGAGTCTTGGCTTGCTGTGTTAGCATGTTGCTATATTCAATACCTGTTGAGATTTTTGCTACCACCATGTCATAATCACTATTTGTTATATATGACATATCGAGGATATTGCTATAATAGTCTCTATCACTAAATAGGTTGCTTAGCTATATAATCTATTCTAGATACTGTGCTGTTTCTTTTTTATGTGAATTTGGATAGGTCAGAGTTGAGTGTTTTATAAATATCTGTGAAATTGTATAATTCTAGTACTCTTACTAGTTTTGCCTAACTTTTTGGCTTAATTTTGCCTTTTTTCTTTCAATCTTTTTTACTTTTTGTGACCTGGTTCAAGTTATCTAGCACTATGTAGTGTCTTGACTTTTTGCCTATTTGGGCTTTTGTTTTGTTTTCGAAAATTTTGATAATTTCTTTTTCTAAACTAGGGTTGTTTAGTGCTTAGTAAATCACTAGAATTTCTAACTTTATCTGCTTAAATGTAAGAAGTACTTCTATATGATATGGGTTGTTACTTTTAACCCAAAAGATATGTTTTTCCCACTTCTCTTTTACTAATAGCCCTACTCCTGACTCTTTGTTTTTGTCTTCTTCAGTTTTTGACCAAAATGATTGAAAGTTTACGTGTTTTCTGCCTAACTGTTTTTCTTCTTTTTTCCCTATATTTGTCTCACATAGCCCAACCATATCTAAATTTATTTCTCTCATATAATTTACCAAAAAATTTAATTTTGCTGTTTTTGTTTTGATATCATTAATATTATGTGTTCCTATATACAATGTTTCTAGTGTGTTTTTGGCTCCCTTTTTTCTTGTGCTACTACCTAGTTATAGCATCTCTATTTCTGATATGATGCCTTTGGCACCTGTTAGGAGCAATTAGGGGTAATTCCCTCTTTTTGCTATCTTTCTTCAATTGCCGTTAGTTCTTGAAGAATTTGTTTAATTAGTTCGAACTGTGATTTGGGCACTTCTTTGCTTGAACAGACTTTTGAGTGTATTGCAGAACTTTCAGTATTTCTTTTTTTTTGGAGTCTTCTTTCTTCCTCTTTGCTTGCTGGGTAGATAACTTAGTATTTTCTTTATTATCTGTTTGGCTATTCACTTTGTTGTTTTTTTTTTCCAATAGCTTTCTGCCTAACTTTTTTTTGGGTTGAATATAGTTTTCTTGCTTAGTTTTCTTTTGTTTTGCTTCTGCCTACTCTAGCTTGTTGCTGTAATAGTATATTGTTTCTCTGTGAACCTTCTTCTGATCATCTTCTGATTTGAAGTGAATTGTCACCACCTCACACTAATTTTTGTTGTGGTTTGAGGATATATATATTTGAGTTGTCTTAAAAGGGCTGATTCAACTGCTGTTTTTGGAATCTTTTTTGCAACTAATTTAAACTGGCTTCTTTCGATTAATATGTATTTGTCAAATATTCCTTGTATTGCTCTAATTAATTTGCCAGTTTTAAAGTGTATTGCCCAAGCCTCCTTTAATGCTAGTGCCTTTGTATTGTTTTTAGCCTCGATTTTGACAAGTGTGGCTTTTAACTTGCTATTGACTATAAAGCTTTTAATAGTTGTTTTTCCATAGTAACTTAGGCTTCTTCTTATTTGAGCTACTCTTGTGTTATTGGGAATATCTCATAATGTAAATATGATATTTTCTTTTTCTTTTCTTTTAGATCTGGGGTTTGTCTTTGAGCTTTCTGATTTGCTGTCTGTTTTACTTCTTATATACTTGGATTGGTTTGTATCTTCATTTGTTTGTGATTTTCTTTCTATTGTCATGATTTCTCTTTCTAATTTGTCTTCAATTAGAGTGGCTTCATAATTCTCTTCTTTTGTTTTATATAGATCTGTTTCTTTTTTTGAGGTGATACAGGCTTGGCTATTGTTCGTAACTGCTTTAGGCACTTTTCCATCTATAGTGTTTTGCTATGTAGATTTATTCTCTTATATTTTCTTCAGT
>CAJVPU010001589.1:0-12508 GCA_910591775.1 Dentiscutata heterogama | reverse complement strand
GATTTAATAAATATTTTTTTATAGTTTTTAGCTTTATATCTTGTTTATTTGGCTTTGTATAAATTTTTAAAAAGTGTCCACAATAATATGGTAGGCCACTGCATTTAAATACTTTGATTTTTGTAGTAAATGAATAAATTCATTCAAATTATTTACTGTTTACGTATGACTATGGTTATGTCGATACTCCAAAAATAAGCTGCCTGACTATATCCAGATGTCATTTACCCGGAAGCAGTTTCATATTAAGTATATAATTTTAAGCTTAAAAAAATATTATAGTCAGCTGATTGTTTTACAGATAGAATTATAACCAGATTGTGTATAATTAGAATTTTCTAGCCGTATTTCCTGTAACTTATATTGTAGGCTTCATGAAAAGCCAACAACTTTTAATTACTAAATTTTAAACATTTATGACATTTTAAAATAAAAACATTTATATTTTTAATACTTTTTGTTTAAGCTATCAAATCTACAAAAAAATTTTTAAATATCTTTTATTTTTTAACTGTTAATGTTTATATCAATTTAAAGTTATATATTAAATAGCTGCGCAGTTATATTAATTGATATAGTTCTAATTCCAATGAATATGTGGATGATGTTCATGATTTTAATAGTTAGTAGCGAGTTCAAGATTTTAAAAACGAATATGTTCATGATTTAATAATTGGTAGATTCATTGGTTTAATAATAAGTATATTCACAATTTTTGTAATCCGTGATATGAATCATTTGTGACATCAAAAATGTGTTAGTTAGTGATATTAATAACGAATGTGTTCATGATTTAGTGGTATATTGATTTATAATTCTAAAAGTGGGTGAGTTCATTCTTTTAATAACAGACGGATTCATGATTTCATTCCAAGATTTAACGAGTAGATGGATTTATCATTAATGGTGTGGTTTTAGCCATAGTGAATTTGTAATTTTAATAGTATATACGATGTAAAATTGGTTTTACATAGCTTACTGCATTTACCCGATGCGATTCTTGTTACTATTACACTAAAAATACGAATCGCAATTCCATTTGCCGATTTTGTCGATCACACGACTCGTGGCTGAAATTCTGAAAAAGGAAAATTGAAAATTGTGTTGATTCGGTCCAATGTGACACATATGTATCTTCAATAAATTGAATACAGTGTAGTACTTCCTTATTATCCTCTTTCTTGTTTTAAAATGCCAATTTGCAATAGCCAATTTGAAGATCAGCCAGAAAAAATCGGCAGTTCATCATATATTATTCAAATAGCCAACAAAATTACTCAGTTGCATTTAGAAGACGACACGTCGCAGAATTTTTCCCAACATTTTCTTAAAGAAATGTGTGATCTGTATAATGAAGAAAGATTGAAAGGCATAAATGCCCGTTCATTTCTTGATATACTAGGACAATTTCTGATCAAGAAGAAGCAAAATCCAGTTAATATTATCAAAATTTGCATTAATTATCAAATCAATTCTACAGTTCAAATTATTATTGGACATTGTTATCTTTATGGCAAATGGATCGAAAAAGATGAACATAAGGCTTTTGTTTATTATCAAAAATCTGCAAAAATGGGTGATGCTAGAGGAATGAATTGTGTGGGGTATTGTTATGATGAAGGAATTGGAGTTGAAAAAGATGAACATAAGGCATTCATTTATTATCAAAAATCCGCAGAGATGGGTGACGCTATTGGAACAAATAATGTTGGATGTTGTTATGAAGAAGGAATTGGGATTGAAAAAAATGAACATGAGGCATTTATTTATTATCAGAAATCTGCAGAAATGGGGCATGCTAAGGGAGCAAATGATGTTGGATATTGTTATCGAAATGGAATTAGTGTTGAAAAAAATGAACATAAAGCATTTATTTATTACCTGAAATCTGCAGATATGGGAAATGCTAATGGAATGAGGGAAGTTGGAGATTGTTATCTTTGTGGAATTGGGGTTAAAAAGGATGAGTATAAGGCATACATTTATTATCAAAAATCTATAGAGATGGGTAACACTAGTGTAATATGGAATTGAAACAGCAAGAGATCTGATAAGAAACGTTCTTTGTTATTCACCTACAAATTTAACATGCAAATAATATTAATAGAGTATTACATAACAGCAAATCTTATATACTTAAATAACATTAATAAACTAATAATTTTTGTAATGTATTCTATTAACGTGTATAGAAGGGATGAAATAATAAATACTGATACTTAATTCAGTATGCCTTTTTTTTCAGTTTCAAATTTAACGCATTCAAAATAAAATTAATCATATAACTAGGGATGGACTTGACGGTAAAAACGAAGACCGAATGATTTTTGGTCGTAATCGTTTGGTCTGGTCCTGATTTCAATAATCATACTTATTGATAAAAAAAAATAATAATAATAAACCTTAAAAATAATAGAATTTTCGATAACAAAAATTTCTTTGACTTAAAAGAATACCATGGCAGCTCCACTATTTTAACGACAAGAAATAGATTAGAAGACGAATCTGTAAGAGCAATCCTAATTTAAAAGTTGGCTTCAAAAAGAATTTACAAATTGGACAGTTAAATATTTATATTTAAAATAATGTATTTTTTAATTTATATGCTGTATCTTTTATATGGGCCCTCAAAAGTAGAAACCAGGGAATTTGCACAATTTTTTGAAAATTAACCTGTTTGATTGATTAGGTAAAGCCAAATCTTTTTCACTTAATATTGAAAGTTTAATCAATTAATAAATTCTAAAAATAGATTTATTGTACAAAAGTTGCACATATTTTATTCTAGAAGCGATCTGCAGATCTAATAATCCTGTTTAAACAGGTTTGTTATATTGAATAGATTGGTTTGATCTTGTGTAACAAAAACGTTTTTGCCAATTATCTCAAAACCCGTGATCAGCCAAATTCCCTGGTTTCTACTTTTGAAGGCCCATATGTATTAAAAACTTGCCACTAATAAATAAAAGTTTTATTATTGAACTTTGAAAACATTATAAATCATAAGACTGACTGAACTAATAAATATTATAATAGGTGTTCTAGTCATTTCAGGAACAAACAAGTATAATGTAGCAAACAAAGAAATAAAAACAAACTTGTTGTGTTTATCTGTTATCAGTCACACAATTTGTCACATCCAAAATTTTATCATATAATTTTTATAAATTACACAAATTAACGAATTTATATTTTTAAAAATTTCAACTAATACTCTAGTTTTAACATACAATGTTTCTTAACAAACCTGTTGCTGAGGTCTTTGTGAAACAGAATATATAAAAAATATAAAGAATAAACTTTTCCATGTGAAGTAATATAGTTTTGAAAGTATGCAATTCTTTTGCTTTCTTTCGCTTGATTCTTCTCCAGTTTGCAAGTACCTGACAGAAAAAATAGTTTGTTAGATGTGCTGAAGTGAGAGCTTTTACCAAAATGCATATGCAAAAGGCTGGTGCATTATGAACATAATGAAAAAAATCAGGAAAACTATTTACTGATATGTAGAACATATTAATTTGAGCTTTTTTTTTATTATAATTTGCTTTTTTTTAAAAATAATTTTTATTTATTATTAATATTAATTCAATACAATAATGATTTTAAGTTTAGGGTTAGGATTTTTATTTTCTTGATCTTACATATCAATTATACCATCAATCTCGAATTTGTTTTGTATCTCAATAATCTGTATGAATTTTTAATTCTTCAATAAGTTCTTGAACAACTTTCTCATCTAATACAATAAAGTCTTTATACTCTTCAAGCTTTGCAAGAATTTGTTATTCAATAGGCGTACGTATATATGCTGAATGTTTTTTTTTATTGTAGTGATTGTAAGTCTTGGTCAACATTCTCAATTTCCATATTATCTAAACCTTGAAGTAGGTCTTCATTGACATTCTAAACCTTCATACCTTCACATAATTCTAAAGCTTGAGATTCTTTTGCTACTGCTTGTTTAGCTTTTCTTACACTCTTTTTACTTGTTAATACTCTCATAGATATTAGAATTTGTTCATCTAATTTTATTTTTGATTGTGCAGAAGCAATTTGCTCAACAATATTGTACATCTTTTGGATTTCTAATTTGCAGCAAGTAAACATCTGTTGGTATACATCTTCTGTTAATTATGTAGTCTTTGCAAATAATGTAGAGGTTTCAGGCTCTTTATTTCTAAATTCTAACTTAAGTTCATTACTTAGTTTCCAAGTAGCTTCTTGATAATTTTTAATAGATTGTGAACTTCTACTTATTGACTAATCATTGGTGAATTCTAAAATTGCTAAAGTAAGTCGTTCAAATTCTGCTTGTGTTGCTTTGAGGTTAAGGTTTAGATTTTCTAAATTTGTTGTCTGACTAGTCATATTATTTTTTAGAAACTTTATTTCATATGTTTCTAAACTCTTGCCAATAGCAAAGTAATACTTTTTTTGTGTTGAATTAATTGAAGGCACTTTTCAAAAATTTTGAAGAAGTTGTGGATTATTTTGAATATCTGATATGAATTGTGCTACAGATTCTGCATATCAATATCTTCTTGTAATATGAAATAAAGATGCAAATGCCATCAAACTATGCATTTGCAGATCGAAGTTTCCCATTCGAATACCAAGTTTGTACAATTTCAAGTATCTCACCCATTGATAAAAGTTATATCACACTTTCAAAATTTTGTTATTTGTTTTAAAAATATCACTAATAAGTATATTTTTTTCTTTAGCATATTGATGAATTGCAATTCCAACAGCATTCCAAAGAAGTTCAAGTAAATAAAACATTACCTGATAATTAACAACTTTTTCAAGTTTATCAAGAAACTTGACACCAAGACGTGCAGCAAGGCCAAAAAGTCTATAATCTGAAAAGGCAGCAATTAATGCACTATACATTGCCTTGCTTGTATGCCATTGATCTAGAATACAATAAATGGTTTGGTCTTCACTTTTGTAGTCTTTTATATGATGATATATTGTTTTGTCATATACTAGATTTAACACACTATCTTCTGTATAACTAAAATTGTCTAGGAATATATCGACAGCATTGTAAACATGCTCATTTTTACTTAGAGCTTTTCTCAGTTTAAGAATTACTACATTCAGGAGATCTACAAATATTATTGAATCTATACTTTTTTTTAATAGCTTCATTAATATGATTGTTACTAAAAATCTGCTTTTGACTAACTAATTAATCAAAAACTAAATCTATTTCTGTTTGCTATTGTTTTATAATAGAACTTATGCCAAAAAGAAGATAATCTTCCATTAAATCGCTATTTAAGTTGACAAGTTCCAAACATTGAAATTGAAAAACTATTCTTACTGTCATGTGTGCAGTTTTTCAAACTGCTTCAAAAATATTACCATATTGAAAAGTCACATCTTTTATATCAATATTATCTATAGCTGTGATATTTAAAACATTTCAATTTTTATTTAATCTTAACTGAGGATTTGCAGCAGACATTCTTTTTTTTGGATATGAACTTCATGATCTCTTACGTATGCTATTACCTGAACCATGTGAAGAATTTTGTACAAAATTCCTATCATTTTTGGTCATTGACAAAGAGAAGCAAGAATATATATTTTCCAGTGAGAAAAAGCAATTGTAAATATTATAAAGACAAAAAAAGAAGAAAGTAGTTCAATATTTTTTCTTTTCAACTGTGGAGGAGGCATATTTCTTTCTTTTCTTTTTCTAGCCAATACTTGCAATTTTTTTTCTTTTATAGCTGAAATTAAACCATAAAAAAAATTAACAAGAGATGATAGCATGGCTAGATAGTATTTGTCCAAGGATTTGGGATCTTCAAGCGAAAATAATTTATTTTTTAATTCAGATCATTCTTGGAATATGGAATTAGCAAGCATATTTCCAAGAGCTAGGTATGTAGAAGTTTTTAATAGAAAATCTTTTTTTTCATCAACTTTGACTTTTTTAACCAAAAATACTATTTTTATTAAAAAACAGCTTGGAATTGAAGATTTATCATTTATATTTTTTGAATTTTGCACTTCAGATATATTTGTTAAATTATTAAAAAGGGTAATTAATTCTTTTAGTAAATTTTCTTTTATAGAATCATCTCTGAATTCAGCATTCTGTTTAATCCAGTTAGCAAAAAACTTTAAGGCCAACATGGTATCAGCTTTGTGTTGTTCTTATTCTATGCATAAAGGTTAAATAAATCCTGTTTTTGGTTGAATTGAAAAGTGTCCATATTTTTTACAAAGCAATCAGAGCAAATAAAACAAGTTTTATCATTGTAAGGTGATTTTTTTAATTTTCTGATAGCTTCTCATATTTAGTCATCGCCAGGCACTGGAACAATCTATGACATAGGGCTTGAATTGTGTGGTTATATACTTTTTAAGTATGTTTTTTACATGTTTTACCTCTTGTAAAAAAATACTTATTTTTATTACAAAATAGGCAGTGATGTGGATTTATCATACTTCTACAGTGGATAGATCTTTTGAACTAAATTCATGTACAGTTTTTGATCATAATTTAGATGATGCAAGCAAATTATTAGTACTAAAATATCGTCTCTAACTCCTTGCACAACTTGAGAATCAATTTCCTTTGTACCAGATAGTTGTCTTAAAGAGCAATTTGTTGATTTAGTGCATTTTTGAATTATGTTGCCATCATTATCATTATCAACGATAACATAACATGTTAAATCGATATTAAAACTTGCTGCTTGAGGAATCAGTTCTTCAAAATCTTCAATTTCTGCTTTATCATTACTTTGAAAAAATTCTTCATCACCTTCAGATAGTTTGTCATCGGATTCATCAATCAATTGAAACATGATTTCCTTCAATTTTTCCAATAAATACTGATCAAATGTAAGCGTTTCATTGTTTGTTGCTTACGGTTCAAAGTTTGTACTAAATTCTTGGCTAAAGTTATCATAAACCTCTTCCTAGTCAGACGAATCTTCATTTAAGAATTTTTCTATAGTTTGTTTTTGTTTTATATATTTTTTTTGTAAGAATTGGTAAATTAATAATACTACTAATTTTTTTTTAAATATGATTTTTTTGTAGTTTGGAAGACATAGCATATATGACAGATATTTATAAGTTTTTTTTTTTAGTGAAGTGATCAGGCTGGAATAATTAGACCTTTAGTATTATTCAATTTGTCTTGTTAAGACAAATTGTATAATACCAAATTATATTGATTGTTATACTATTAGGTCTATCAAGATATCAGGCAACAAATATCTTTCATTATAGTGAAGTGATTGGGTATGAAGATTTTCTTTATTACTATATTAAATTTTTGGATCTGGTGATTGGGATCAAATAATTTTGATATCTTTCGATTGTCTTGTTGAGACGAATCATATGATACTGAAATTATATTGTTTATGATACTAATAATGAAAAAGGTTAGACTTTTTATATAAACTAGTCTTTACTATAATAGGTAGTTTTATTTTAATAAGAATGATTGTATTTAGTAGTGCTTTGGTTGTATTTATTTGTGCTTTTCAAAAATTAAATAACAAAGTAGTTTTTTTTTATATTTATTTTTGAGCATTAAAAATAAAAGGATTTTATAATGTTTTAGTTGATTCATAATTAAAACCTTTATTTTAAAATTGAATACACAGTACATTACACATTTATATATTTTTTTAAAAAAAAATTACAATTCTTATCTCTTAATTGGTAAAAATTTGCAGACAAATTTGGCTATTTAATTACTATAAATATGTCTCTGATCTATTTTTTTAATTATTTAAAATATTTAAATAAAATTTAATATGATAATATTTGAAAGAAAAATGTATTTGTTGCCCCTCGTTATATTAAATTTTGTCACGAGTCACGTGATACTATTTTCAGCCAATAAAAACTAACTAGTTCCCTATCTAAAACATTTCTATTTAAAAAGTACTATAGTTATATAAATAAAAACCCAATAAAATTGTAAAACTATAAATAATTAATTGAAGATAATAGTGTTTTGATCTGTAATCTGACTAATTCGATAATTTGAATTAAATGCAGATATCCATATCTGCTAATTTTTAATAGATGGATCCTAATATATAATAGATTATGAATAAGAATAATCCTAGAAATATTTTATGCAATTGGTCACAATTGATAGGTTTTGATAATAAATACGTTGAGAACTAGATTGAGAAAGCAATGTATAAGATGTAAATATTAATTATGATCGAAACTTAATGAAAGAAAAATTATTGCATCACATTACTATACTTCATTCATAGCTTTAGCAAAAGCTCTTATATGTTTAATCATTTTAACCTTACAGGATTTAATTTTAAACATGTAATTAAAAGTAACTTTCATTAGATAAAGGTTATTTGGCAAAATTTAAACATAAAATTCTTAACAAAGCTACAGATAATATAGTAAAACATGCAACAATAGAGATTTAATAATTGAATTCAGATTTATCTAAATTCAGATTGTCATCCGGATACACTAATGAGGATTTGAATTTAATCCGAATGGACTTTAAAAATTAGGATCGAAACACTAGAAGATAACTTTGCAGCTGTTAATTTTTTATTAAGGCATAAATTTTCTTAGACATATTAGAGATGTAAAATAACTTCCCAATTCTTAACATATGATTTTTGCTTTAAAAATTTCCCTATAAGATGTAGTAACTATTTATGCCTATAAAGTTATTTTTAGTCTAAATGCACCCATAAACATGTTTATTTGTTGCACAAGCTAATACACAAAATGTTACAAGAAATCAAAACATCGTACATATATATAGGCATGCATGCGCACACATGCACGCATATATATATGTAACAGCCTATTAGTCGTCTAAAAAAGTAAAGTTAGCATTAGTAAGTATACGTATAATTTCACTATCAATCCTTAATACATAGCTATTAATAAAAAAAAAAATTAACACAAAAATGAACAATCATATAATCAATGTATTTGTAATTTCAAAGCATTAAAGATGTTAATTCCCCAAGTTCACATTAAGCTCTTATTACCTATAACACATATATACTCTATTCTGCATACTAAGTTACAGTACCTACTTTTTTTTTTACATCTTGCACTATTGTGACCTATCCCACCACATATACGACAAGAATATGGTTGGCGACGTGCTTTCTCTATACTGGACTTATATCGTTTAGTTTCACGCTTGCCTTTGTGTTTGGTGACTGGCGGATTAGAAATTACTAAATCATTTTTTTTGTCACTATCATCATACTCGCTAGTCATCATTCTATTTTGGTTGCTCTCTTCCAGAAGTTGTTTCTTTTTATTAATAAATGTTTTCAGCCATTGTGCTATCTCATTGTCATCGCAATCAACTGCAAGTTGTGCTGCTTGATATGCAAGGCCCCATAATTCACCATATTTTGTTCGTCAGGATACTATAGACTGATTACTTTTTGCTATTGAAGAGAGTATAGAAAGTGGCTGGGGAATTATTGGCATTTGATTTTGTTGAGCCTGCATAGTATTCTCATTTGCGAAGACTATGTTGAATTGATCATTTGCTTCTTTCTTGTTATTGCAATACCAACATGATGCAATCATTGTAATATGAAACCTAGCAATTTGAGATACCAAAAGTACTTGAAAATAGTGCTGGCATATGATACCACGAAAAATATTAGACATGCATGTACACATATAAGAAATAGAATTCATAATAATGATGAAGTGCTTTCGTTGACTATTTCCTGGTCGCTTGTCTGTAATCTGCCAAATTTCCTGAACATTGGCTTGACCAACTTTTGCAACCAATGATTTAAGTAGGATTTGCCTGGCAACATAAATATTCTTTATGAATTTGTCACTTATATTTTCATCCTATAATGATAAATTATGAATAGTTAGCTGTATTTCGACCAAGTTAATGCATTAAATTAGATATATTTTAAATCTAAATTTTATTCAAACATATAAAATTAAATTATATTCAAATCTCAGTTTTAAAATATTGAATAAAATAACTGTTAACTCAAAGCATTATATCACAAGACTATTTTATGCAATTACTCTAACCAATTTCATACCTCATTATATGAATCGATTATTCCAAAGTTAGTCAATATTGCATCAAAATACAAACATTGGGCTATTTCAACACGTTTGGTGGAAAGAATATAAGGCATTAAGTAATCAGATATTAAATGATTAATAGTAGGAAATATTTCATTTCCTACAGTACTGATTCCAATACAAGAAATCAATATTTGATATTCGAAAAAGTGATTCCACTCTGCTTCTTTTTTCAATCTTTCATCTAAAACTTTAACTAAGTTATAAAGGCTACTACTACTGCTTAATACTCTCTTTATAATATTGTTGTATCTCTCTACACGAGACATGGTTTGGATTCTAGCAGTAAAAACTTTAGACATAAAAGCACAAGCCCACGCATGATGGCTAGGATAGAGAACTCTATTTAAATAACTTGAAACTTTTGCAATAAGCATTGCCATCTTTGTTCAAATAGCATAACATCTAAAGTATTGTGACAGCGGTAGAATTCACCAATAAATTGATTATACATATTGCCTAATGTTCGCTTAAGGTTTTTTGGAAGATTTTGACTGATATGATAAATACAATGCAACGACTTTGTATCTCCATATACTTGTTTGAGTGCACTATCCATTGCTGGATCAGCATCTGTTATAAAAACTAAAGGTTCAGCTCCAGTGGCTTTTTTAGTACAATGAAGGATCTATTGATAAGAATCAACTGTCTTATCAGAAATTAATACCTGTGCTGCTAAACGAGATTTGGTATTGTTATCTACAACAAGAAATAAACTAAGGGGCATTTGATATTTATTCATCTTGGCTATGTTATCATTAAGGACAATATCATAATATTCCAGCCAAAGCGATACTTGTTTAGATGTCATCCAGAAAAGTCAGATAAGATGGTTCTCATTATCTAATTCGAATTCGACAATCCAACCTGTTTCCTCTGATTACTTCTTGGTAAGAAATGAAAGAAGATTTAAAGCATCTGATTCAAGGTCTTTAGATTTTGCTTTAAATCTATGAATTGCATTTGCTAGATCCATGTCTAGAAAGATCGTATCCGGGTACTTGGCTTTAAGCAATTGATGTTGCACAGTAATCGAAAGATTTCTATTCTTAGTATAGTATTCAATGTTGTTCAACGCATCCTTTCCAATTGACCGAAAATTAGTACTATATTTGCAGGTCCCGGGATGGAGTTCGTGGTTGTGGGTGTTAACAAATATTGTGACCGCAATACAATTAGAGTCTTTAGAGAAATTTAAGTTTATATGCCACTAACATTCTTGATGTTTGGATTGGCGGTTATGATAGTTATTAATATCAACATTTTTTTTGGGATTATATTTCTCTCCAAATTCACATCCCAAAGACCGGTACTTTATTATGCCATCATTACGTCTCTCAACTCTTTTTTTAATTACAGCAAACCCGAAATATTGTCCATAAACTTCGAAAAAAGAATCTATATTGCTCCATGTTGGGAAGATATAACCAACGTCTAATAAGGAAAAATTGTAAGATAATACTCCTAAAAAAGAAATAAAAATACTAAATTTAGTTTTAAAAACATATAATAATACTTAATAAAATAGAATTCATATGAAGATACCATTATCGTTCTGGACTTCACTATCACTGTTATTAAGCTCATTATTGACTTCATCTTCGATCCCATTATTAGCCTCATTGTTGACCTCGTTATTAGCTTCGCTATTAACCTCATTATTTATCTCGTCATCAGCTTCGTTATTAGTCATGCCATTAATCATATTGTTCTGTCCAGTTTGTAAATTCGATTATCGAAATCTTACAAAAGTAGTCTTGAAGAGTTGAATGTGAAATACACTATAAAAGCATGTTATGATACAATACTAATCTAATATAGGTTACGGTAAGTATCACGCTGTTTATTAATGCCATTATAACTTTTTGTCTTGACTAAAAATAAACCAAACTTCTATACATGTTTGGCAATGTGTAGCATGACACTTGACATACCACGAGACTTATTGCTGATACTGTAAATATTGTTTTCTTAATCTTTCGTTGCTTTTAAAATAAGAGACCAACCTTTTTTTAATTTTATTTTTTTCATATTTATATTGATTCCATCATTACATCATTGTACCACTTAATTTATTATGCTATCTAACAATTTACTACTCACTTATACTTACTTATACTTCAAGTATGTGACATACGTTATTTACTACTCATGACTCATTTATATAATATACAAGTTTGTACTCTGCCATTTCGTTCCTATTCATGATCATTGATCACATTTTATTACACGTGATTAATCAAGGTTCGGGGCATGAAAATATACTTTCTATAACCCGTGACAAAATTTAATGTCACTGGGGGGCGACAAATACATTTTTCCATATTTGAAAATAAGGATTATATTTTTGTAGAATTTGTATTTATATTATAAGACAAAATTTTAAGATTGCTTTTTTTTTTTT
>CAJVPU010001588.1:0-12509 GCA_910591775.1 Dentiscutata heterogama | reverse complement strand
ATCATAATTGTAACGTTGTTAATTATCTAATAAAAAGTCCCCGGCCAAGAGGTCACCTTAACACCGAAAAAAAAAAAGAAAAAAAAAAAAAAAAAACATCTATATATCTTAAAGCTGCACCCTAACCCTAAACTGAGTTAGAAGATTTCACCAAGTGGAATTAGGTTATGATCAGAGGGTTTAAATAGGTAATCCTCTAGTCAGGTTGCAGGTATAGCAGCTAGTGTAGAACCTAAGGCGGACTACTTAAATAAGCAACCAAAAGTTGAATATGTGGCTAGTTATACCCTCATTTTTTTTTTTTTTTTTTTATAACCTGCCTGATCGCAGGACGCTAATGGCGTACAAATTTTATTAAATCATTAAATCACTGGGGCCTTCTTTAAATGTCAGGTCCCCTACATGTCTGAGGTCTATGTTCTTTATAGTAATTTCTAATTCAATTATGCACAACCGGATTTAACCGGCTAACCTATTTACTACTGGAGGCTTTAACCGGAACTGTCCAATTTTCTAACCGAATTTAACCGGATGACCTATTTACTATCGGAAGATTTTACCGAAACTGACCGAGTTCTTCTTTTCAACCGGAATTTCACCGGAAGTATTTCTGAGTGGCACCCAAGGGAGTTTTTGTGGCTGTGTTTCAACCGTGGTCCTGGCACAGATTTCCTCTTTATAGACTCAAGTGTGGGCAGTCTGACTTGAACTGGCGACCTTGCGATTGAGAACCTGGGAGCGCAACCACTTCGCTATCGACCCACAGGTCTGTACCCTCATTTGTAAGAACCAGAGAGTTTAAATAGGTAATCTTCTAGTTAGATTGCAGGTATGGTGGCTAGTGTAGAACTCAAAATAGGCGGACTACTTAAATAGATAACCAAAAGTTGTACATGTGGCTAGTTGTATTGTCGTTGTAACTGAAACTTAACTTCTAATAAAAAGTTATAGCCAAAGAGGTCACCTTTAATACCGAAAAAAAAATTAAATATGAATATAAATACTCTGATGTCTATAGCTTTGGATAAATCCTTTGGGAAATTTCAAGTAGAAGATCTTCATTCTCATTCTTTAAATCTAGAGATTTAATTATTATTCATGTATTTTAAAAAAATAGAGAAGAAGCTATAATTATATTTTGTGATACTCTAAAATTACAAAAAAGTTAGTTCAAATTTTTTTTTGTACTGGCTAAACTGCAGCAACACACACATGTGGCGCTCTTTTATTAAATCATATATATTAATTAATTAATTACACTGTAGAATGCTAAATATTTTTTTAATCTTAGAACTATTGTTTACAATTCCTGCCTGTAAGTTTTTAATTTTTTTGACCAGCCGGGAAATAATTAGCTACAGAATAATATCCTCTGTTGTGGTTCCTTCACCCCACCTGAATGTAGTGTATTGACACCAGATTTCATAAACTACATTTGTATGCAACCATAGCATGGCATGTTTTATTCTTTGATTACTTATATTGGATACTTCTCTGTAGATGAGGGGATAGGTTTATCTTGCTCTGTATTCAGGAACCTATAGGCTTTGTTCTAGATTTTTTGCTAACCTTGCAGTTTATAGCAAAATGTTCTGGGATTTGTAGCTCTTCTGTGCACTAGGGGCAGTTTTCATCGATTGTTGGGTCTATATGGTGTAGATAGTATCCTAGAGTGAGTGCTCTGTGGAATAGGCACCAGAATATATTCTTTCTTTTGTTGCAAATTTTTTTGACTCCTATCCATTCAAATTGGTTTGTATTGTCTTCTACTTGGGCTTGAGTTGATAAATTAGAGTTTTCTTTAAAGCTTTCAATAATCTTTTTAATTGTAAAATTATTCCTAGTAGTTTTTCTAAACTTCAGTTCTTTGACTCTTCTCTGCCATAATTACTCTCTTGATTCTTTGCCAAGCACCTAAATAGAGGTTCCATTCTTTTCAAAACTAGCCCACAAAGAGTCTAAAGTAAGAAGTCCTTGCCAGACTATAATAAGTCTTGCATCCAGCATGTCCTTTATTACCAGGGCTTGGAGCCCTAACTCATATGTGCATTGGAAGACCGAGTATTTAGAAAGCATCTTTAAAGAGTTCTTAATCTATGTCAAAACTATTCCATTGATCTCTGGAAGGGCCAAGTATGCAATATACTAGATTTGAGAAAGGATTAACATTTTGGTAATTAGAATTTTTTCCCTGAAGGAGAGGTTTCTGTTGTTTAGGCTATTTAGTTTGTTTTTAAGTTTAGTTATTGTTTGAGACTATGAGTCCTTCTTAGGTATGCCATTAACTTGAACTTTGAAACCAAGAATTTTAACTATATCTTGTTTTTGTACTTTGTTAAATAAATCCTCTTCAGCTAACTCAACACTTCTGGCTGTGCTAGTCAAGGAAACAAGTTTGGTTTTGTTTCTGTTTACTCATATATTCGAGGCCATCTCATATATTGTGAAGAGGTTGTATATGTTTTCCCAATCTGTCAGTGAGCTGATACCTAGTGTTAGATCATCTGCATAGGCAATTACTTTGAAAAATTGGTTGCCTAGTAGAATTTCTCAGAGATTTCTTTTCAATTGTATGAGTAGAGGCTTTAGTGCTAGTATTTATAGTAGTGAAAATAGGGGATCTCCTTGACAGACTTCTATTTTTACCTCAATTGGAGTAGATAAGATTTTGCTTTCTAGAATATATGCGGTTTGGTTTGAAAAAAGATTTTTAATTAAGTTGGTTACTTTTGGTACAAAGCCCATCTTGTTCAGGACAAAGTTTATAAAGTCATGATTTATCTAATCAAAAGCTTTTTGCTGATCAACAAAAAGCATCCAGTGTTGTTTTGTACTATCTGTTTGGTTTCATAGAGTGGTTATAATGTCTAAAGTAGCATTGGTAATTGATCTTCCTGTGATGAACCCCTGTTGATAGTTGTGTATGATTTTTCTGCAGATGGTATTGAGCCTGTTAGCTATTATTTTCATAAAAATTTTAGCATCTAAGTTTACCAGAGAAATTGTGTGCCAATTGTTTATATCACTAAGATCTGTTGACTTTTTTGGAATTAGAACAATTAGATTTTTGCACCATGATGTAGGAAGTGACCTGGTGTTGAGAACTCTGTTAAAAACTTTTTCTAGAACTGGGAAGAGTTCTTCAACAACCAGTTTGTAGAACTCATAGGATAAACCTCTAAGCTAGGAGATTTGTTATTTGGTAGGTCTTGTATGATATGTTTAATTTCTTTAGAAGTGATTGGTTTTATTAATAGCTCATTTAGATCTTGAGATATCTCAGGAAGATTTTGAGTGATTTTTTCTGCTACTTCTATGTTTATCATTTCCGGCTCATATATTTTTGTGTATTGATCTCTTATATACTCAGGAATATCTTCTTCATTATGGCTACTTGTTGATGGTGGCTTAATTTCTGATTGTGCAGAGTGTAAGTGCCTAATTTTATATCTAGAGAAGAAGTATTTGGTTGACTTTTCTCCTTTTTCAATCCACTGAGCTTTGGATCTTGTTAACCACCTTTCTGCCAGAGCTGTTAGTTCATCTTACAATTATATATTTAGCTCTTCAAGAGAGCTTGTGTAGGAGCTTCTTGTTGCATTTCTGGCCATTAATTCTTTTAGACTAGTGAGCTTTTTGTTCAAAGTTGTAATTCTATTTTTGGGTGACTTTGTTTTCCTAAATGCTCTTATTATTGATTGGATATTGATCTTGCACATATCCCAGTTTGATGGGGTGTCTTTTCTAGTAATTCTTCTAGAACTTCTTTTTTTAGCAGTTTGTTTTTGAAAGAGTTAGAATCAAATCTCCAGTTTGATGGGTTTTTGATCTTCTGTGAGGAACTTATTGTACATTTTACAAGATGATTATCTGAGTTTTCAAACTTTGTACCTACATGTGAGATCAGGTGGCTGTAGTTATCCTCAATAAAAATGTAATCAATGCAGGTCACTATAGATTGGTTGTTTCAAGTGTTCTGAAAGAATGTAAAAAAAGGTTTTTTGTTTAAAAAATCTGCTGCATTGATGAAATTGCTCATTATATTAGCAAGTTAGGTTCTAGTAGGGTCTCTTTGAAGTGTAGCCTGGCTAACTCTAATATTAATAGCATTTTCTTTAATATTTGGTTTCCAGTTATTGAAGAAGGTAACTCAGTCTGTAATATTCAAGGGTGCATAAATGTTGCTAACCTAGAACAGGTGTCCCTTGTATTTGAAGTCAGCAGTAATTAGTCTGTCGTCTAGTTCTACCTTGATATTTTTGAAGAATATATCCTTTTTTCCTGCCAGAATTGTTGTTTTGCTTGTCCAGACTAAATTATATCTTCATTAATGCTTTAGAAAGTTTTGTGTATTTACATTGCTTAGGTTGGTTTCTTGTACAAGATAATGTCTAATTGTTTGATTTTAATAAAATTAAAGTCTTTTTTTGTTTACTCTTGTTGTTAAGCTTTTTAATATTTAGTGTTGCAAACTTTAGATTGAGACTTTGGGGGCATAAAATATAAGATTAGTGTGTGCTTCCTAGTGGGAGTTTTTGTTTTCCATATTTTTAGCTTTCTTGTATAGGGAGGGTCTGACTGTATTTTTCTTAAGAGCTGATTTTCCTTTTTTTGTTTTCCTTTCTTTTTTTTTATATGTGATGGTAGTAAAACCATCATTTTCTGTAGTAGAATCTATGATAGAAGGTTTTTCTAGACTTGTGCCTGAGTTGTACTCCAGAATCTCCAGTTCATCTCTTTGTGTGATTTCTGTATTTAGAAATGAAGTCTTCTTACTATAAGATTTGGTACTGTTTGGCTTTTAGGTTCTATTACTATATCAGATATAGGCCGGTGCAAAAAGATAGATACCTCAAATATTAGTTAATAAAATTTTTTAAAAAAAATAATTTCAAATTTTATTTATATATTTTGAAACTTCATACAATAGGAAATATTTTAATATAAATTCTATTAAAAATTTATTAGTCAGATTCGTCGTCACTAACTAAGATAATTTCGTTATCTAATTCAACATCTATTAAAAGCACATGATCTTCTGATTTCTCATAATCCCTTGCAATATCGATGGTTTTTCTCCACAAACTAGTAATAGCTTGTGAGCTTACCTTTTCTACAAAGGCATAAAGAAGTTTATTTCTAATTTCAAGTAAATTACTGTGTGGACCTGATACTGAAACTTCATTTTTTACTAGAGCCCAGATACCTTCGATAGGTTGAAGTTCGCAGTGATAAGGAGGGGTATAAAAAATTCTATGACCATAGCGTTTGGCTATTTCTACACAAGCAAAAGGAACTTTTTCTTTATGTCTTTTTACAATTTCTAAAAGTTCAGATTTATATGCTTTTTCTGAAACAGAAATTTGTTTGTTTTCTAACCATTCGATTATTTCAGCTTTTTTTGATGATGTCGTAGAAACCTTTTCATTTCGTCGCTTATGATATCTGGCCCCGTCCATATGAAAATCTACTTCACCATATTTTTCTTTAACAGTTTCACAAAGTTTTTCGAATAGTGATTCAAAAATTTCAGAATTAAAGTTGCCATGATAGTCATTTTGATTGGGAGTAATATTCGAATTTTTTATAAAATCCAGAATATCATTCCATCCTTCTGCATTGCATCGCTTATGTTCTTTATTTGATGGTTCATGAATTTTTGGATCCCATAGATAAACTGAATTTGAAACTAATTCACCTTCTAATTTATTAGTATTACAGTTCCGAAAGACAATAATAGCACCAAAAATTATAATTAATAGTCCATGTCCTAATTCTAAAACAACACTTTTGTAAGGAACCCAGGTTTTATTTGTGGTATGGTGAAAATGACAATACGACTCATCTAAAAATACTTCAGGACATTTAGGTACGTGGTTTTTTCCTTGTAAATTTGATAGTCTATTTCGAAGATATTGATAATGATATGCAACATTATTGGGAGATTCATGTAAAAGATTTCTTCTTTCTCCCTAACCAAAATAATACCCCAGGGAATGTAGCAAACGAAGGAGTTGCCACTTAGAAACCTCATGTCCTTTTGTAAGAAGGTATTGATGTAATACTGTAGAAGACAAAGGTTGTTCTGCTTTGTTTGATTCCAAGACTTTTTTATGAATAATCATGATAAGATTAGGATTAGGTTGAACTTCAGGTCGACCAATAATTTTATTTGGCCTAAAAGTTTCGTCACTGCTTTGGTTCCATTCTTGGATAATCTGCCCAACTATACTTTCTGAAATGCCCAATACCAGGGCTATATGCTTGCGTAGTGTGAGCTTTTGATTATACTTATTGGCGGCAGTAGGGTCGGAAAAGTATTTGTGAGCACTAACTATTATTTTTTTTTCGTTGTTTGTTAATGGAGCAGCACTTCGCTTATCGTTCAACAATGACATTATAAATCAGTTTAAGTTGTACAATATGTTAGGTAAGATATTCAAATATTTATATAAAAAAACTGAGTACTGATTTATTTGATAAAACTAAACTTAATTAAGAAGTGATTAATATCTACATATTTGAGGTATCTATCTTATTGCACTAGCCAATATATTACATTAAATTGTAATCTTTTATTGGTCAAAAATCACATGAAGTAAATTTTTGATAATGATACTAGGGTAGTTATTATGAAGATATCACTGGGTTCCTTGATCTTTAATCTTCTCTATTTTATCAAAGTCATATAAACTAAAATACTACTCCAGAAATACTTCGAAATTCTGTGCATAGTAATTGGTTATGAAGCATGATCATGTGATGGTTCTAATGACAATAAGTAGGTACTTTGTATAGCATTCATTGGCATGCCACTATAGTAGCCAAAATCTTTAATAGATATTAGGCATGCCACTTATATAGATTGCTTTTACAAATTAAATGAAGGCAAATTGGGCACCAATCGGCATCACATAATCCTGATATGAAACTGATTTGAAACAGATATTTGGTGCAAATAGAAGACTTTAAAATACAAATCAGGTTTATATAAATGTTCAATACATATCAAAATATCAATAGCTTTATAGATAAATTGATAAAGCTTGCTTTATAGCTTTTTCGATTTACCTATAGAGCTATAATATATATTGAACATCTATATAAACCTGATTTGTATCTTAAAGATCTTCTATTTGCGCCAAATATCTGTTTCAAATCAGTTTTATATCAGGATTATATGATGCTGATTGGTGCCCAATTTGCCTTCATTCAACCTGTGTTTATATCAAAATCTCAGATTAAAATTATTTCTAATTCTTTGTCAAGATTCAATAAAATTACAGAATCTTGTATATATATAAAAATATTAAAAATTGTAAAAAAAAAAATATAAATAACAAAAAGGTGCGGCAACCTAGTAAAGTGGTGGGGTTGCTGCACCCCCAAGTGGCAGGACTAGAGTTCGAATCCCACGGACGACGATTTTGAAAATACTAGATCTGTATCGGTTAATGTTAAGATTATCGGTAGGATCCAGATATCTGTAATCTTGGTCACACCATCTCGAATTGGAGCTTCGGCGCAATAAATCCAGGAAACCGGAATTACCGAAAACCCATTTGGCAAGTCCTGAGTAGGGAGGTAGCATGATCTTTGACGATGCTACAGGAAGACCGAATTCAGAATTGGAAACTGAGACCGGAAAACCAAGCGACCAGGTCCTTGAAGGGGTGACACACCAGCCGAACCACCAGGTCGCCAACCGGAGGAAAAGAACATGTGTTCTAGAAGCATGTACCAAGGGGAGGGAGACTATAAGGCACCTAAAGCCTGGGCAGACCGACCCTTCTGGGTTGCTAGCTAGAAGTAAGGGAGAGACCAGTAAAGAATCCAAGGAAGAAAGAAAGTCCGAATGTAGGTACTGGGATTGTGTGAACCTTACAAGGGCAGGAGTACGTAATGGGCACCTAATTAGGAAGGTTGGTGCTTGAGAAACGTCCATAGAATGGCAGCACCCCAAAAGGTGGCATGAAATACGAATACGAAATGGCAGGTCAATATGTACTAATTAGGAAGAAGTTATAGGAACAAGTACGTGAATACATGTGTGGGACATGTACCGCTATGTTAGGTTTACCTTGAGGATAGTTAAGTGTCTTAAGGTAGGGTGCGAAATCCATATTGGGTGATACCAAAATCTAGCATATGAATAATGAAGAAACCTATTGGGTTAGAGGGCTGATGGAGGTAGTTAGAACCAGATAGTTTAAATGGGTACCCCCCTAGTTGGGGCACATATACGACAGATAGTATAGAACTTTCGGGCGAACTACTTAAATAGGTACTCAAAAGGTGCACGTGTGGCTTGATATACCATCATTGTAATTACACATAAAACTTCGTCTATACTCTAATAAAAAGTTTCCCAGACCAAAGAGGTTACTTTAATACCAAAAAAAAAAAAATAAATAAATATTTTAGTATTAAAAATCCAGAAATATAATATTAAAGATCTGGATAATTTGATCCAAGTAGTTTCTACAATATCTGCCACCTCTTAGATAAACTTCCTACACCTTATACTCTTCATAGAAAAAATTATTTATTTTTAAACACATGTTATATATATTAACAAACAAGTACTACTATATACTGGGCTATTTTCCCCAGCACTAATCTACTTCTTAACCTATTACAAAATTTATTATTATATTTCCTTACTTCAAGTAAACTTCAAATTTTTTTGTTTAATACCAACCAGCTCTACAACCAAATCACTAATCTCAAAAGCCTATATATATCAGAATCTAAACAAACCTTCTCTACTTTCTACACTTTATGGTCTTATCCTTTTTGATATCATATATACAATACAAGAAGTCACTTCATCAAACCAAACCACTATCTCACTATTCAATTTTTCTTATATTTTAATAAATTAATATATATAAATATTTGAATCCCTTATTGTAGTTTAAGACCCTGGCCTCAATCTTTACAACCCAACCACTCTTAGCTTCTTTATAATTAGTATCTTTAGAAACAAATATCCTACTACTCTACAAACAGCATATAACAAAGTATTGTTTTAGTACTCTAACTAGATCAAATATTGCATACACCCTTTATATATTCTTAATCTATTTCAAATCTAGGTAAGCCTTGATCACTTTAGTAGGTTTAGACTATAGATAAGTTTTTAGATTTACTTAGTTATATATCTAAGTTCTTATTTTTAGTACTAGGCTTAAATTACAAAATCTTTTCTAATCATATAAAAAGTTTTTATTAAGTTTAATAAAGATAAAAGCAAGGTTTTACTTTAAACATTAAAAAAAATAATAATAATAAATACTTTAGTTATCTTTTGAACAATATTATATAACTAGTCAATATTGAATTAATAACTATTTATCTAAAATCAACATATAAAGAAATCAAATATCTATAACTCTATTAATAGTATTATTTTTTTTTATATTGATTTTTGTTATATTATTATTTGTAAAAAAAGTGATTTTGATATTATTAATTTGGTTATTACTCTAATTAATCTATTATATATACTATATTTGAATAATTTGTTATTTAGATACATTTCTTTTGCACCTTTTTGTAATGTTATAAATTCTAGAAGATTAATATGATATTTAAAATAAAGTAGATTATTAGGGTAATGACAGATATTATATAATATCCTAAGAGGGGAGGGGTCTCTAACATCTTATATTAAATATATAAATTTATAATAGCCAATTAAATTTTTTTTACGTGGAGAGGAGGGGGTGAGGGTATAGTAAAAAAATATTACGTAATATCTGTCACTACTTTTATTGTTGTTAATAATTTAACTATTATAAAAATCTATTAGTTTAGATATTATAGTATCTAAATTGTTATTACTACAAGGTAAGTTATTACAAATAAATAAATTTATTTCATATATAGTTTGTCAAAGACCTACTATATAAGTAAAATTTATTATTAAGTTTATATTTATTAATTCTGAGATTTTGTATTTTATTATTAATTTAAATATTTCTAAAAATTATTTTAGCTTTATTTTTTGCAAAAGATTATAAAATTTTAAGTTACTTTTTTGTTGGTTTGGTTTTAATAAAAAGAATAAAAAAAATATTTTTTAGGTTTGTAAATAAAATATCTATTTACTATTAATAGATAGTAGTTAAAAGAGATTATCAAATATAAAAGTAGATATTTCTCTAAATAGTTTATAGTTTTTATATAAAAAAGCAAATATATTATTTATGAAGTTGAGAAGTTCATCAAGATTTCATTGATAATAATTGCTTTAATATGCTAAGAATTGAATTTTTAGTAACTACTTCTTTTATCACTGTGTTATGTAATTGTATTTCTTTCTATTGTTACTATTAGTAGATATTCTTCTTGTTTTGTTCAGGTTTTAGCTAATTTGCCTTGCTAATATTTAGTTTTGTAAAGTTGGTTTTGTTGCTTTGAGTATGTATTTTTTTATCTTTACTCTTTTCTTGTTTTTAGAGATATTTCTATATATATATATTTTTTTGAACTGCTTTGTTTTTTCTTTCATTATACAGCCTTGTTATATTACTATGCTACTAATTCTTTTTGCAGTTTTTTTTCTTATAGGCTTTTGTTAGTACTTGCTATTTTAGTTTTGTATTATAATAGTATATGATTTAGTTTTAAGTATATATTATATTTTCTTTTTATTTGAAGTATACAAAGGCTTTTGTGCTTTGGTTGCTATTGTTATTGTTTATTGTATAGATAGCTTTTGCTTTATATCTTTTTAACTGCTATAGTAGTAAACTATTTTTAAGACATTGTTAATTGTATATCTGAATTTATCTTTTTTATCTAATATAGCTTTGTCAAACTTTTCTAAGATTATTCTGTATATTTTTTCTTTATCTAGCTATACAAACTAGTAGCTATCTAGATAATATTTTTAATTGTTTATATTTGTAGTTAGTTTGATATAAACTGCAATTTTTTTTTTTTTTATATTAGTAGCTAGTTAAGAATAATTATTTTGCTAAAGTGTTTTAATTAGAGTTTAATTTCTCTTCTACTTATATTTTTTAATAAATTTCAAATTGTAAAATAGTAATAAGACTTTTTTAAATACTATTTTATTAGGATTTTTTTTCTTGGTATTTATATTAAGTTATAGATATCTTTATAGTATTTGTATTTTTTGTTGTTCTGTTTCTTGTTAAAAAAGTTTTTTTTGCTTTGTAGACTGCTTGTTAACTGGCCTTCAAAACTATAATTTGCTGAGCCTATTTTATTATTTATAAATATTTTTTTATTTTTTTAAAATCACTTCTTTGTAATGCTCAAAATATTGTCTTGTGGTTCTTACAACATCATGCTTGTAAATAGTCTTACTTCTCTTACTTAATTGACTAGAAAGCCTTATAGCTATATTTCAACAATAACCAAAAAGTATCATACAATTTCACAAACTCTAAACTAAACTATTTAAAATCTTTTAATATCAAAATGCTTCTTAATATTCTTCCAACACATACATATCTCCACTCCATATACTCCTCTATATTTATATCCTCTAACTGCTTCTTATGCAACTGCCTTAATACCTCTTTCTACTAGTACTTCTGCCCTAGCAATATTTCTTTAACCTAAGCTATCAATACCTTAATATACGATATTATCTTTAATGCCAATCTTAACCTTCTGACATATCAACTTAATAACTTAATATATACTATTGCCTCACATCCTGCCTTTAACTCCTCTCTATCACAGCTATACTCCTACTCTCTATACTCTATACTAAAAGGTCTTATACCTATTGCTCTAATCTAATCTTTAGACTTTTTTAAAATTTTCTATTCGCAAGCTTCCCAACTTATTATCAAAACACTTTTAAAAATCTCTGGCCAACTTTATAATAATATTTGGATTCTCTACTGCTTTTACTTTTCTTACTAGAAAAGAGCTTACCAAATCTTATTATGAATTAATACTATACTTCATATCTTACTATCTTTTAGAAATCACAGAAATAGAATTAATTACACTTATAGTTGCTCTTGCAGCTTTGCCGACCACTTATATTCAAAATCTAACACATGCCCCCTACTAGGACAAGCTTTTCTTAAATACAATATTTGGTCTACTATGTGGATCAAATATAGTATACCTATTAATTATATTTTAACTATCCAAATCTAGATGAGTCTTGACCATTCTAGTAGGTTTAGATTATGGATAAATCAGTTTGAGCTTTTATTCTTGCATATAATTTATATTTATTTGTTTGTATACAAATTGAGTTTTTATATAGTTTTTATATAACTACTTATATAAATTATTTAATAAAGATATAAGCAAGATCTTATTTTAATACCAAAAAAAAAGATAAAATAAAATAAAATCACTTCTTGATATAGTATATTGTGATTTTTCTTATTGTTTGTGGTTTTTTTTTTTAAGTTATCTTGGTTCTTTGCAATCTTGTTATCAAAATCTTTGGTTTTTATTATTGGTATATTTGTTATATTTGTTTTTATATAGCTAAAGTTTATTATAAT
>CAJVPU010001587.1:0-12510 GCA_910591775.1 Dentiscutata heterogama | reverse complement strand
TAGAGGTTCATGACCTATCTAGCTAAAATTTAGGTCTGGAGTAAATTAGCATAGCTTTAGCTCTATTCCCCCTTCCATGAAAGACCAATGTATCATTTATAAGAAATTGTAAATCATATATTAATATAAATAAAGGAACGAGGAAATGACCTCTTTTAAAAAAAAAAAAAAAAAAAAAAAAAATAGCTAGCATTTTTTAAAAAAACTCTAAATCAAATCTATAATATTTTCTTTTACTTCTTTATATCATTATGTGGTTTTTTCTTTAGGACTCTTTTTTTTAAAAGCTTTGCCTTTTTGAATCTCTTTTTATTTGAGACTTTTTTTCTATATCTTGAGATTTTTTTCTTTTTTATTTTATTTTTACTTTTTTAGTATTTTTCTGATTTTTTATTGCCTTATTTATACAATATTTTCCTTTTATTCTTTTGTAACCTTATAATAAAACTTTTATATCTGTTTAAAGAATAAAAATTTAGCTTCTTTGGGCATAGTTTTTCTGATATTTTTATTTAATTTCTTTATTGTTTGCAGGTCTTTTGGTATTAATTTTTGTATTAGAAGTTTTCTTCTTCTTTTTTCTTAAGTACTTTTTCCAAAAAAAGATTTTTAAGGTTAATGAAGTCTTTTGTTTTACTTTTGCCTTTAGTATTCTTTTAAATAGCCTTTTTTGCAACTTTATCTTCAATTTGGTTCTAGAAGTTACTATAAATTTCACATGTAATAAGGTGGTTTTGGCTTTCTGTCTTTTTATAACAAGCAATATATATATTATTTTTATAGATTTTTGGTTTATATTTATACAAGATATTTTTTGTTAGCAACTGATTGTCTAAAAATTTAATTCTAAACATCTATTCTCAGCTTTTCTTGCTATTTCTACAATTTGCATTTTTAAACTTGTTAAATAATTACTATGTTTCTCTTCAATCTATTTTAATTCCAATCTCACTTATTTTCATTTATTGTTTTTTTAATAAAAATTATTTAATTTATATTTTATATAAATACTAGTATTTCAAATAATAGATGTCAAATTAGTTTTTTTTCAAAATTATAGCTTATAAAATAATAAATTATTTTTTAATATAAAAAAAGATATAATAACTTAGATTATTATTCTTTTAAGTAACTTGTAACAAAGATGATTTTTTATTAAAGATATTTTTGAATAATAATATATAGTCAGGCCTTTCTAAATGCAATATGACAAGACCATATATTAAAAAATATAACAAAATGTGTATTTAGAGAGGTATTGCATTTAGGGAGGTAAAAATCTATAGCTGTAACATTATTTGAGCCCAAAAGAAAACGTGTATCTAGAAAGGCTTTTTATAGAAGTATTATAGGAATAAATTTTTATCAATTACTTGGATATTATTAACTAAGATTATACTAGTTTTACTAAAATATATATTTATATAATACTAGATTTATACAAAGAAATGCAAGCTGATCTAGTTAGTATAAACTCAAATTTAACACTTGTTTGTTTTTAAATAACTTTTAAAAAATTATATAATAAATATATATTAATATATTAATTAAGTTTTTTTACATGTTAATTTTTTAAAAAAGTTGATTATAAAAATTTTCAGAAAAATTTAATAATATAATTTATGATATTATAAAAATATTTTCAAATAAAGTTGTTTAAAATTATATTAAAAACATAATAATGTTTTTTGTCTGAATATAAATTTATATATAATGTTTATAACTAGTAATTAAAGTATGATAAAGAATAGGTAATTTGTACGCCATTTAGAGATTAGATAGATAATGTAGTGTTGTCAGCTAAGTTTCTGAATTAGAAAAAATACAACTAAATCGCTAGGGTGGGTGTTATTAAATATAATATAGCATATTGCAATATATAATTATGTAATTTCGATTAATAAATGCAATTACGGTGTAAGCAATTTTTTAAAATAATAATAATGATAAAGATGTTATAAAAGCATTATATGGGCTGCCGTCAATAGAAATAAGGCAGATTGACATTTTTAAAAAAATCATTACCTTACTTTCACAGCTCGTATCTCAATGAATTTTGAAGCTATCTTGATTATTTAATACTCAAAAGAAAGCTTAGATCGTAAGCTTTCTTCTGGCTATTAAATAATTAAGATAGGCTTAAAATTCATCGAGATGTGAGCTGTGAAAGTTGAGGTATTGATTTTTTAAAAAATGTCAATCCGCTTTATTTCTATTGACGGCAGCCCATATTATTAAAAATTGTTTTTATATGATGCTTTCATAACATTCAAAATGGTTTTATCGTACATTTACTAGTTATAAACTTATCATAAAACCAAAAACAAGCATAAAATAATGTCCAGGGGAATTATTTTGATTAATGGCCCGAATCAAGCTTAATTTAGGCCAAATTTAAAATTACACCCCTGCGTACTTATACGGTAACATAATTTTAAAAGAACTTTTTTTTTGATGTCTTTATAATGTTATGAATTATATTATTATTTTAAAATAAAAATAACTGCAATTTTTTGCAAGAAAAAGTAATATAACTTATTTTTTTTAAAAAAATATTAAAATAGTAATAAATGAATTAATATAATATATTGCTAAATTATATTATGGGTATACTGTAAATAAAGTATATATATTTACAAAAAACTATTTTAATGAACCTATTTTAATTTTGCTAGAAAAAGATAAATAGAATATTCATATGTAGTTTGTTTCAGCTAGTAATCTGTTAACAAAACATGTTAAATTTTAAAGTTTTTATTTTTTATATATTAAATTCAGATTTATCACATAAAAAATAAAATTGATTCAAACTCTAGTGGTCAATCATATTTACAGTAAGCTGATTGTTTTATAGTAAAAATTTCTTAGAATAAATTGTTATGATTCTATATCCAATGTGCTTTATGATATATAAATTAATTGCATATATTGATTATCGAATGATGATGAATTTTTTATCTGGAAATTTCATATTCTCTAGGATTTCATTAACAACATTAAGCATTGCCAAGGGTCCACATGATACTAATTTAAAACCCGACTCATCTCTAGCAAGAGCACTCATGTATTCATTCCTGTTATTATGAATAAAATTATCGTTTACCTGTATTGAAGCTTCAGCTTGACTTGATCTTTCAACTTCGATGGACTCTCTTGGACTTTCGGTAGTAAATTTTTGATCAATGATATTGATATATTCACTGGGTTTTGGTGTATAATTTTCGGAGATCCAATCAAAAATAATATTCTCATCTATATGACCAATCAATCCATCCCATTTTTTTGGTGGAAATTTTAAAATATATGTTACATGCAGTTTTCCATTACTAGTAATTTCCAATTTGTCTAAATATCTTTTATGAATTATGTCATGTAGTTTTTCATTAGCAAAAAGTAAATATAATTTAAAATCTTTGTCTTCATGTTCAAAATGATAATCAATCTAATAAAGTTTCAAAAAGTTAATGATTAAGAATAATTAAATAAATTCCATAAATAATTATTAATTATGAAAGGAACTTACCAATTGTAACATTGGTGAAAGTCCACTTCCGCCGCAGAGCATAAACAGCGTATCCCAGCAACCATCTTCAGAATAGGGATTTAGTAATGGATTGGAATTTAGTAGTGAATTGTGATTGGAAATTGATTGTCGAGGGATAAGCTCATCCATCCGTTTATCAATTCCAAAAGGACCACGTACTTTTATTTCAAATCCATCTAATAATTTATCCTATTTTAGTTAATGAAAAAATATTTGCGATTTGTTTAAAAAATATTGATGTACTGTACAATTAAATAGAAGTTAAAAGAAATCAATGATTAAATAGGTTTACCAAATACGTGGACATAAGACCATCCTTGTAGATCTTTACTATAATCGAGAAACACTTTGGGGATTTCAATTTGAATAAATTATAACATCGTATAACAACTTGGCCTTCTATATGACACATTATTTCTATGTAATCTCCAGGCATGATTTTTGGTACAATGTCATTAGGATCAATGACCTGAAAGATGAATTTTTTGACAGGTCTTTCCGCGTAAATTCCAGTAACATTATCTTTATTAACCAATACATATCTTTTGAAACTTTCTGTTTCTCTAGGTAACATTGCGGATGATGAGATAATGTTCTCACTAGTAGAATCCTTTTTAAACTCATCAAATTCGGTTTTTTCTAATTTCCCTATAACCATTGAAGCTAATTTTGCGGTTGCAAACTTGGAATGACTATGCATAACGATCCGTAAATCCCTTACTAGGGTAACATTTATACGATCCAATGTATCAGCTATTGTTTGTTTCCGTTTTATTGAAGATTTCCTTTTATTTCGATCTTCACCCTCTTCATAAAGATCAACCCCATGAACTGAATCCTTATCCTTAAATTCGTCGGTTTTAATTTCCAGATTTTTGTCGTTGAAAAAAGCATCAGATATATCAGTTCCAATACTGATAATGTATCATATAATTAGAATGCGTCAACATAATATGCTTTTGAAAAAAAAAATTCATAAAAAACCCACACTCGTTGTAATATTTTGACACCTGAATAAAGTTTTGTAATAAGTATAGTACATAGCCAATTTACTCAATATAAATACCGACTAAAAATACGTACCACCGGGATGCGTGTATATCCATTTGCGGATATCAAATACAAGGTTTTCTGCGACAACAAGTAAAGCGCCACCAATTATTCTCTCGTTGATCATCTATTGAATAAATATTTAAGCAAATCATCTCTTTTTTAATAATAGAATTATCTAAAAACTACTTACTTTCCATGTGAATGTTGGAAGATTTTCATAAACCTCAATTGGAATTTCACTACGAAGTCTTCCACGTTTGTTGTTTACTTCGGGATCATTTATAATCTTAAAAAGTTTATTGCTATTATTATATTTGTACCAACATTCGGTACAAATGTATAATAGAACCAATATACCTTTTTGATAATGAAAGACAATCATCATTTGAATATTTGAAGTTAAGAAAATTTCAAACCATTACGTAAATGCGTACCTAACCATGTAAAATAAATGTAGGTGAATATCGGACTCACGTTAAGCTGCTCAATTCCAAGATAAATATTAACTCTACCAAAAAAAAAAAATAAATAAATAAATGAAAAATAGAATGTAACTAAAGATTTGATTGAACGATTTCATCTTCTTGATTATAGACCAAAATACCTACGAAGCAAGTATCATTAATCCTGCTCCTACGAAGAGATGAAAAGTTTTTATATATGAAAATATGCCATGATTTGCTGATTCCACAGAGGCAAGCCCCCAAATGGTGAGTGCACCCAGAGTGATTTGCAAAAAAACACCGGTATATAATGTAATTCCAAGACTATATGCATATAGGAATTGAGTTCGTAACTAATTAATATTTAGATACCCGTATTGTCGCGAAATAACGCGCAGGGGTGAAATTATAAATTTCGGCCTAAATTAAGCTTAATTCGGGCCAAACCTCTAAATAACGCCCATGCCCGTTATTTCGCGACAAATAGGTAGAAAAATTGATGGCTTATTTTTTTACATACACGCCATGCAAAGTTCGCTGTTGATCTTGTGAAATTGCCATAGCTGCGGAACCAAAAGTGAAAACGCTAACACTACCAAAAATCTGAATATTTCGATGCTACAATAACATTCAGATTAGTTTTCACTATATGACAAACACTTAAAAAAAACCTTCCATTGCAATTTACACTTTACCTGTTTCATATGATTATCATTATGCTTCATATATCTAACAATAAAGATGCTGACTGGAAATAAAACGCTAAAAAACGTAAGTCATATAATAAGTATAATGTATATTAATAAATTAGAACAATATAGCATTATGGAACATATAGATAGTATACTGTACCTCCAAGTTAAAGTCATTGAAATACCGTGTGCCAGCCTTGTCAAAAACATGCTATCTCCAATACCAGAAGAACTGACAATTCCACCGTCAAAGAAATTAATTAAAGCTTTATTTCTGTTTCCGCCATGATAACTTAGATAACTTGAAGACTTTAAAAATAAAAAATAAATTCATTAATTCGTGAAATTCAAGCTTTAATATAAGGATTGGAAACGGTTTATACGACTAAAAAATTAATCTAATTAACCACTATAAATAGTCAGCCGACTAAACCGATTCCAATCCTTATTTTAATAGCATTTACCGGATTCCAAGCATAAATCACTAAATTAAAGGATTAAAGTTATTATTCAGATTACAGGATTATAAAGATAATAAATGTTTAATGAATGAAATAAATGATTTACCGTTTGTCATCTTATTTGATATTGGCAATTTGCCAGGGGCATTTAATGGTCTTTTAACTTCAACTTGAGTAAGTCCTTTCGAAACGTTAAAACTGATCACTTCCACAAATTGATTATCATCTTTTATCGGAGGACGATATCCATCGGAATGATAATTACCAGCACTTACACTGGAGGAGTTAATGGTGTTAACAATTAAAAAATCGGTACCAATCATTCCACCATCTAACGAGTTAAAGCCGAATCCGAACCAAGCAATATCACTTAACATAGTCATTTTTAAGTAAATGTCTTCACTAATAATCTTCCATTGAATTTTATACACGTTAGATAATGTTAACACATTCAGAGGAGGATAACCATCATTTTGATCGCCAGTAATATTATTGATATTTAAATCAGGTCTTGGTTGAACAAACCATAGGTTTTGAGGAAGGGAAGTACCAACTGGTGTATTTCGGAGAACGACATCGCGGAGAGTAGTATTGTGAAGGATATCAATTTCAGCACTAGTAAAACCGGCATCTGGAGATTCATACCAGAATCGATCCGAATCACGTATTAAAGACCACTAATTGATTGAATCCATTGCAATAGGCCAAAAATGTCAGAATTACCAGAATAAATAAAAATATAGCCATTACAATACATAATAAATAATTTAGATAACCAACCTGTTGTATCATGCTTGTTTGAAATAGTTGACCAAAATTTGATCCTTGAAGATGATCTTCTGCAAGTCCTCCAACATATGCTTCCACTAGATCAATGCTTGTGTATAAAGTTTGCAGGCGTTTTTGGACAAAAACATCCTTTGTAATGTCAGACCAAGTATTCGCTCTCGTTAAACCTAATGCCGTCTTTTTTTTGAAAAAATGCACGTCAAAAAAAAATATATATACGTAAAGTTTAATTGATCTCTTCAGAAATAAGCTTTTCATTTGATTTACCCTAACATCGTTATACATTGGCATGCCGCGGTCACGTGAACGGATATGGTCGATGCTATTGGATGGTAAATCAAATATAAATCGTACGTAACAAATCATTGTAACAAATCATTATAGCAAAAAGAAATAAAAATAAAATAAGAATTTATAATACCTTGCAATATCAGTAAAATTTCCCCCGACAATTTGTGCTCGCATAAAGTCTGAATAGAAAATATCCAATTCTTCTTGTCTAAAATTATCCATCGTTAAAATTTTAATACAGTAATTAGCATAAATTTTTACAAATCAATGTTGCCTCGTACCTTTGTAATGACAGAGATAGAACAGCCGTCGGCACACCATAAATTTCTAAGAGGTCAGGCGACTGCAAATCTCTTAGCATCAGGATAGACTGAGGTTCACCATTTTGATTCACGATCTGATAGTTATCACTTTTTTTAAAAAAAATAAAAAAGATAATAAATGATCGAATACCATGTCTTAAGGATGTATCGACTTATATATACCTAGCTTCAGAATGTCCATATCTAAAAGTAGAGGTTACAAAAAAGTAATCTAATCCAGGTGTAAGTGCTGAATTATACGCTGTATACGTTGGCAATGTTGTTCCCATTATAATTGGTACTATGTACCCATGTAAGTATATAAATTAGTATACAAAATAATCATAACAATGATATTAGTACAGTGCACAACACTTAAAGAACTTAAAGACTAAAATAATTTCAAAAGCCAATAGCTCATGATATAAAAAAGATACAAAGAAAAGGAAGCCGCCAAATTGTAGCTAAGTTAATTAACTACAACTTAGCGGCTTTATTTTTGAAATAATTGTTGTATAATTTTGATTTATAACATTTTAAATATACTTAATTTTTATATAGTACTTCAAAAAATTAATAAAAATGGACAAGTCACACTGTTTGGCCTCTTGCTATTGGTCAATTTCTTAATTAATAAAATTTTAACCAATTAAATTGCAAAAAATTAAAAAATTTTAGCCAATCAGAATGCATAAAGCTGCAAATGCATTAAAATTTAATAGAAAACTTTTGAAATAGGACAAGTAACGTGATTTTAGTCTTTAAGCGTCGTGCACTGTAGCAACTTGAAGTGTTATCTTTAAAATGTGTACTTACGATATTCTCTATATTGTACCACTTGCAAAAGTGCTATAACCCATTTCCTGGCTTCTTGAAAATATTCTTCATCGGTTAAAGAATTACCGTATATTTTGCGTAATTCATCACATTTACGGTTATGTTCACGAATAAAAATTACATGAAACACATTCGTAAAAACGTGACCACCACGCTTAGGTAAATGTCCAATTAAATAATGACCATCTTCTCCTATTTTAAGAGAATTAAGAGAAGTTAATTAGTAATCTTCTTTTTTTTTGAAATAAATAGAAAAAAATTACCTCGAGGAAGATATCCAAATTTGCCATCTGCAGTATCTACCGTATAATTCATACGCATTTTACATAGATCTACAGGGTCTCTTAATGTAAAGTTCAAATTTGTCTCATTTAAACCATATATACTAGAGCCATCAAGAAAGGATGTTGCTTCATTTACCGTTCCGTGGTTCACGGAATACGTTCGATTAAATTGTAATGCTGGCTGTAATTATTTTTAAGATTATTAATAAATTAATAAATTAATAAATGTAGTGATGATTATATAATACTTTAGGTAAGCAGATCTTTCTTTAATAGCTATTACCGTTGGGGGCGAAGTAGCGTTCTCAACACCATATGAGAGATAAAGTTTATCATCATTAGGAATTAGAATACCATTATTATAATTTTCACCTTGACATTTAATTAATTTAGTAAATCCTTGCGTAATTTATAATATCCAAAGAGATTAACCATTAAAAAAATTATAAAGTTACCAGTTTCAATGCTTTTGACAATATCAAATGCTAAAAAATCAATCCAGAAAGTCATCTAAATATATATATATTTCGATATAAACGATGTCACTTGAATTAAGTCATGTGATAATGGTGATCATTGATCTTACCAAGTGTGACGACTTTCTTTTCGATTTCAAAGAATCAATATATGATATATTATTGTAATCAACATATGATTTGTGGAGACTGTTAGCTAAGTTACTAATGCATCTTGGAAGAGGAAATTGGCCAATTTGCAATGAGTTTGTGCAATTTATAACTGATATATTGGCATAATTTCCAGGACATTGTAGCATGCTTCCAATGGTAGAATTATCGAATCGTTGAGTAATTGGTTCAATAATAAAGTATGGCATGCCAGAGGATCCAGCTTTAGAGTTTGCAACATTGTTACCGACACCATCATAAGAACGATATTCAGCAACCACACTTATTCTTAAAATAAAATAAATCCAAAGAAAATTATAGACCCGGTGGCTTAATGATAATCTCATAACAATATTCTTTTCTTGAAGTATATAGGAGAAAATAGTTTTGTATATTTATCGTTATGTAGAAAATAAAAACATTGTATATAAATCGAAACCTCGAAATAGTGATAATGCAGGAGTTTAAACTTTAATTTTAAAATTAATACCACAGTTCCGATCAAAAAGCAGTAAATTTATACGTATCGATATGGTAATATTCGGTAAAAAATCACATGGAAAGACGGTCAAGAATTTTTTTACGTTACTATTTAGCGTTAGAAATGCATTCCTAAATTAAATATATTGAAAAGGGCAACAATGAAAATCTATACGAAATACTAATGGGTAAACACATATCAAATATAACTGTATATGCCGATACTTCTCCCGATAGATTATGTAACTGATTTCCTTATGTATAATAATCATATTAAACTGTATATTTCCTAATTAATATATTTAAGCAAAATTTATACGACACATAATAAACTAAAAGTGAGACAATGATTATTATAGTCAATATTGTATTGATTAGAATCATGGGTACACTGTTTGTCTTGGCAAGTTTTTTTCTCCCAAAATACGATATAACACCCCTTAAATGAGTGACGCAAGGAAAGATAGAGCTTTAATTATATAACTTTTATATAATTAAAGTCTCATTTTTCATTGGCATCGTTCAAATAAATAAATAAAAATAAAAAGTAAAAAAAAATAAATAAATACCAATGGAATTCCGTTTTTATCCTAATGTTTTGACCAGTATCGGTATTGGCAAAAATATGGACATGGACACTATTTGGATTATATATAGATAGGTAACGAAATTCAAAAGGAAATTAGAATAATATCGTAATTTTCGGCAAATTGTACTCCCCTTGTTAGTGTACCCACGATTTGTACCTGGGTTTAATCAAATGTGTCGCAAACATGATTGTAAAAGACCCGGTATATTTTAAAACGCAATTTATATAGTGCAGGACTTTTTTTATACCTTTTCTTTCAATTTCGTTATAATAATTTTATTGGGTGGTTATTGAGATATCTTCGATCAAAGTTTAACCAGTGTTGGCATTTGGACTATGCCCAATAAAAATTATATTTGGACATGGGTATATGGACATATAAAATTTATATGTCAAAATTCGCTCAATTGCTAACACTGTTTAAAACGAGTGATCTGCGGAAATATCAGTACCATTTTACGTATATTGTTTTTTAACGTTTGGGATGTTACCTGTTACGGCCTTTGAATAGTCTAAATTCTGAGCCTGTCACTAATTCGCTTGCAGATTTAAATGAACACTGATAAATTAATCAGAATAACATAGTACACAGGTTTACGGAGAGATTTATAGATTGCTATGTATATTAGATTATAAATTCAAAGAAGACATCGGAAATTAAACCAATCATATAAAAAATATTCAAGCTTTGTGACAAAACTTACAGGAATTTTAAGTATCACTTATGGAAGTTAAAAGACATTTTTTATTAAAATTTTTAATGCTTAAACTAGATCACCATTGCGAATAAAAACAACGTTGATTTAGCTATATTCATAAAATTTATCGACCTGGTCAATTAAACGAATTTCCACTATTTTGCTTCCCAGGATTAGCAGATTTGCAAGAAAAAAAGTCAATGGATCTTCGGATGGACTTCAATGATAATCCATTGAACTTATAGAGATTCACCGTTGGGTCCATGCCAACTCTGAGCTGATCGTTCTAGCGTTTGATATACGATGTGCGTCATATAGCTTTCGATATCATATGTATGTGTAAGGGCGTTCTCAAACACTTACCTCAATGGACTCAATAACGAATCTGATTGGTTTGTTTGATCAAACTAGCCAATCAGATTTTTTATTGAATTCATTGAGGTAGGTGCTTGAGAACGCTCTAAGTCAATTCTGTGAAATGAGTATATCGATACGCACAGTATCAGTTAAGTACAGCAGTATGGTAAGTTACGTAACCCTTGGAAAACTTCATTATAAAGAAAGTTGATGTAATTAAGAAATTTTGAATCCGAACTAGTGGACTGGAATATTCGATGTGCATATATGTCACGTAAGTTATATTCGCAGTACGCAAATGAATATTTTCAAAGCTTCCTTTTTTTTTTAAAAAAAAAAAGTGGTGTTATGAAAGTAGTTTCAATTGATTACTGTATAATGAAGTTAAATTGAAACTTCAAATAATAGTTTCTAATAAAGGTGATACATTCGAATTAAATTTTTCTTGTCAATTTTCTTTATAACGATGTGGGTATTTTTGAAACAAGTTTTTTCCGAGTGTTAATACTCACCATACTGAATGATATAAAATTTAAGTTTGCTATATATAAAATCATTTCACTATATATATATTGATACGTATAAATTTGCGCATATATGATGTTGAAAAATTAGCTGCCCGATACGAAAGTATCGGAGCAGCTTTTTGTCTCGAATCGATCACGGGTATGTGGTAATCGATTGTTGATGCATGATCGTGATTTATCGTGTGGCTTTGGTCGTTTGATGCGTCACAGTGACTTATCGTATGATTTCGTTGATGCATTGTTGTGATCCATTGATTGATTCGTATGTGATTTTATGGCATTATGACGTAGTATTTTCGATTAGTAATCGATAGTAGTATTTATGAGGGAACGGGTTTTTTCCCATGAAAGGTATCTTCTGCTAACCCGACTTTATCTGGTTTTTTCGCCCCACCCTACCCGGCCTTTGTGCACGAGCGTGGGTCGGTAGTTTAACCGTTTTTGGGTAGTTTATGGCCTTTCGGATGACAGTCATATTTTGTTTTAGCGGCCTGTCTGGGTGTAGTTATAGTGAGTTTGGTTGTTAATTGCGTGACC
>CAJVPU010001586.1:0-12510 GCA_910591775.1 Dentiscutata heterogama | reverse complement strand
AGGCACCCAAAAGGTGCACGTGTGGCTAGTTGTATCTTCATTGTAACTGTAATAACTAATAATTACTAATAAAAAGTTCCCAGGCCAAGGAGGTCACCTTAATACCGAAAAAAAAAAAATAAATGCATAACAAATATTAGTATAGTATATACAATATATATAATATATAGTAGATAGCAATAGTAATATTTAGAGTTAAGATCTTGCAGCCTAGTGGTCTAGACACCCAACTCTCTATGAGTGAGTTTTGGGTTCAAGTTCTAATAGATGCAGATTTTATAAATATTTGAATATACTCACATATAGAAAGTCCAAGTAAGTACAAGTTTGGATTAGGAATTTGAAAAAAGGTCTATTGTGGAGAAGTTAACACTATGTATAACAGCAGTTGTTACAGAAGATTTTATAATACAATGGTTATACATATAAATCCTCAATTAGTATAAGTAGTACCAACAACCTCTAAGGCAGTATTGGGGATCTTGGTTAGGAGGATGATTGGGTAGTTACTAGAATTGAAGTGGTGAGAAAAGTGGTAAAACACAAAGGGACCTGTGGTAAAGAATTGGCTTTATCAAATTTGAAACATCTCTAGTATTGTATGAATCTCTCTAACTAATAAAAGGTTAAAGCATGAAGGTGTGTGTGTATAAATAAACCCAACAGGCAATAGTTATACCCATATGGGAGTCTTCAGATATTAAGAAAACTCAGAATCTACCAATATCAGAATAGCTGGTATAAGTGCATGCAGTGGTAACTGGGGGCAAGAATCACTATAAATAGAAAATGATGCCGCACCTGTTAAGAATTTCTAGGCCTCATAATACCACCCAACTATACTTGGTACTGGAAGCATATGCAAAACATGTCTAAACTCCTTGTCACCATATTTGAAAGTACAGTCATTCATACATTACCGAATTTGCAATATTAAGACCTGGGTTTCAAAGTCACAGGAAATCTAGCTAGTTATAGCAGCATACAGGCTTGAGATACTTACCCAATTGGGTAGAGGCAGCTGTATAGCTTGAGATATGAACTTCTAGAAAGTATGCCAGTAGTGATTAAGAGAATTCTCTGTTAGGCACACCAAACTAGAAGCAAAAAGCACCTATCTAAAGAAACACACATCTATTTAGAAGTTAAGATAGTAAGTTATGTGAGTAATGTGAATACAAATTAACAGTTAGAGAAGGAAGTACAAAAAACCAGATCAATTACATGTGTAAGAGTGTGATGGCTCTGGTAGGTTTTAGCCACAGATAAATAGTTTGTATATCTAAAGTTCTAGTCTCAATACTAATATGTAATATGTATATATTTATAGCACCACCATATGTCAATTCACTTAAGTATTAATATAAGTTAGGGGTGGGTGCTACACCTGAGATATTCTTCTAAATATTAAAAAAAAAAAAAACAATAATAATATTCAAGGGTGTGGTAACTTAAAGTAGTTGTAGAGTTGTTGTACTCCAAGCTAGCTTGACTATGGTACTGAGTTTGAATCTCACTAGTGATGGTTTGGACAAAACTACTTGTGTTATGGTAACAGATCTTCATTGATAAGTTGGGTTCTATTACCTGTAACTCTGGTCACACCAATACATCTTATGCACTGAAAAATTTTGGAAGCATCTGTGTTATGCAAAGGAATACAAACTGGTTTGATAGCGCAAACCCATAATAAGACTTCTGGGATTATATAAAACTGACAGAGAGGACTTGAAAATCCAGAACTAGCTTGGCAAGACCCAAGCAAAGAAGTAGTAAGTATCTTTGATAGTGTTACAGAACAGATCTGAATTAAACTGAAGAATTGGTAGAATTGGCTGACAAGATCTTACGATCCACCAACCTGGTTACTGGAGTCGCACCAGAGGAAAAAGACATGTACTCTGAAAGTATGTACTAAGAAAAGGAGACCCAGAAGGCACCTAAAGCCTGGGAAGACCAACCCTACTAGGCTAACTAGATTGGAAGATTAAGGAACCCAAAGACATGGGCATGAAAGAAATAAAAAATGGATACCAGGATCTAAATACCAAACTTTACAAGAGCATTAGTAAATAACTATAGGGTGAATAACTTCTGAGTATGCAGGTAAAGCCGTAATATAGGTTACTAAAAGTCTGGGTGAGTGTATATATAGAATATATACTATTCTAGCAGGTTAAGTACAGAGATAAATACTTCCAGTTCTGGAGAAGAGACTAAGTAATAGAGGTTAAAGTCTCAGGTCTGAAAATGAAAGGATTAGATATAGATATTATAGTACAGATATAGGGTTAGAGAGTTTAAATAGGTAATCTTCTAGCAGATTATAGATATAGCTACTAGTGTAGAACTTTAGGGCGAACTACTTAAATAGGCAATCAAAAGTTGTACGTATGGCTAGTTATACTCTCACAATATAAATATATCATGGTTTAGTTTGTACTAAACATTATGTTTAGTACTAATAAAGTATTAAAGGTCTAAGTACTCATCTCAATATTTAAAAAAAAAAAAGCAATAGTAATATTCAAATTTTTATTAAAATAATAACTTTTCATTTATTAAATTTTTGCTTTATATATATTAATTTTTTTTATATTTATTTAATATTTGTATGAATAACCTTTTACACTAACTATTGCTTTAATTATTTACTATATTAACTCTACAATAGCTTAAAAAAACTAATATATCTAAGTTTAACTATACTTCTTTAATAGCTATTTTAAGTTTATCTGTATCTTTTAAAAAGTTCTTCTAATTTTGAATATTATTTTTTATAATATTCTAAATATACTCTATTGAGCTAAAGTTAGAAGATTATGCTTGTTAATATATATAATTAATTTTTTTTGAATTAAGCTATTTTGACACTTTATATATAGGTATCATCATATTGAAATATTAAATTTAACCTAATTAATAATATATAGTAGCAATAAATAGTATAAGATTGGTTTCAAAAATCTTGATGTAAATTTTTTTGTTAATTTTTTGTTTAAAATCTTTATAATTATTAAAAAAACTATGAGATTTTTGATTTTACTAATAAAATATAACCACAGTATTACTATTTCTAAAATTTGATATCAAATACTTATGTTTATATCATTTATCTGCATAATGTTATACTTAAACTTAATAGGATTATTTACTCATTTTTATACTTATTTTATCTAAAAAAATAACATACTACTACTTATATAGATTCTTGTTTAAATTTTTTTATATTAATTTTTATATTAGTTTATATTGTTGTTTAATAAAAAAGATTTATTACAGCAATACAAAAATTAAACTCAAAACTATACAAGGTTTTAGCTATAGTTTTTTGGCTATATTATAGATTTATTTAAGAGATATTTATTGTAAATAATACAAGGTATTTAGCTAAAGCCTACATCCTCCCTTTTTCTTAATAAAAACTTATCTAGCTACTCTAAGGTGCTCAGATGTGATTTGTTATAGCAACTTTTTTTCTTACTTTTGGCTTTTAACTTATTAAAAGTATACTTATTAGATTTTAGAATAGTAGTTGCTAGCTTTGTTAAGACTGCTTACTTTCTCTTCTAATTTTTTTTTTTTTTATAGTAAGAGATATAAGACAAAAAAAAAAAAAAATTTATTAAAAGATATATAACAAAAATAAAAAAATAAAAAAAACAGAAAAAAAAGCAAGAAAAAAGAAAATACTGATGTTTAAAAAAGAAACCAGAACAAAAAGAAAAACAGTATTAATAGCATATTTATATCTGTGCCAAGGCCTAAAAAATTATATATTAACAAAATACTTAAGTTGTTTAAAAGAAGTTAGAAATAAGTATACTATATCTGATACTGTATTATATAATACAAAGAACTTCATATTGTAATTAGGCTTTATAGCAATAATAGCAATACAAAAATCTTATATTTTGGCTAGATTTTATAGTTGTTGTAGACAATACAAAAACCTTATATTTGGTAATTAAGCTTATTTTTTAAAATAATAATTTGGACAAAATCTAAATAAAATTTTAACTTTTTTTATAAGATCTACTATATAACTAAAATAGTAGAAAAATAATCGTTCATTATAATTAAATTTGTAGCTATAAGAACCTTTTATTATAATTAGACACTATAGTTGCTATAAGCAATGAAGAACCTTATTATTGATAATTAAGCTTTACAACTACAATAATAGTATAAGAACTTCAAATTGTAATTAAACTCTGTGGCTGCCATAGCAATACAAAAACTCATACTATAATTAGGCTATATAGCTACTGCAAGTAGTACAAGAGTTTTATGTTTGGTAATTAAATACTATAATTATAATAGTAGTGCAAAGATTTCACATTGTGTTTAGACTCTGTAGATACAAGAATCTTAAGTTATTAATAGGCTTTATAATTGCTATAGACAGTACAAGAACTTTATATATAGTAATTAAGCTTTATAACTATAATAGCAATACAAGAATCTCATATTGTGATTAAGCTTTATAAATATAATAGCAATGCTAGAACTTTATGTAATTAGATTCTATAGTTGCTTTAAGCATTAAAGAATCTTATATTTAATATTTAAATTTTGTAACTATAATAGCAGTACAAGAACTTTATATTATAAATAGGCTTTATGAATATAATATCAAAAGCAAGGATTTTATATTGTAATTAGGCTTTATAGATCTATAAATAGTACAAAGATTTTAAGCTTAGTAATTAAGCTTTACAAGGGGTAATACATTATATCACATCATATAAAATAATACATTCAAATAGTATATATATGTATGTTGTATACATGTTGTCTTATAATATGTATAGTTCGTTTTATAGAAAGTAAAAGATCAATAAATAATTTTTTTTAAAAAAGTCTAATATTTCATAATTTCACTGATAAGGCTATTCTAAATATCTTAATAAAAAAAACTTCTTACAAAATTTTATTTTATATATAGTTTAAGGGTTTTATTTTTTATTGCATCTACAATATACTGCACTCTCACTATATCTCAAAATTTTATTAGAGTAACCCTGTTGTGTAACTAATAAAAAATGATCCTCTCATGATTTTACCTAACCTCAACCCTAACCCAAACACTAACACTAACCCTAACACTAACACTAACACTAACCCTAATTATTATAAGGGTGTATCCTAACTCTAATTATTATAGGGATGCAATGTATTGCACCATGCAATAAATTATAAAATCCATAGTTTAATTACTAATATAAATTTTATATTTTAATTTTTAATTTATATATTTATATTTGTATATAAATTTATATATTATTATTTATAACAAATTCTATACTAATTTATCTAATAAACTATTGCAAAATCTAAGCTATTTATAGTCTAATTAGCATAGTATATAGTCTCATATAGTCTATTGAATCTATACTAACTCACACTATACTCAGATTTTTATTTGTGCTTATCTAAAACCAACCTGTGCAGATTTGGTATATTTTTCTTAGAAGGTTTATTAGTATATATATATTTTTAGTATATAAATAATAAAAGCTAAAATAATACAAAAAATTAAAATAAAAATAAATATAGTTAAAAAAGAAATCAAATTTTAATTATGAAAAAAAATAAACTAAGGCTTATAAAATGTTTTGCAATTTAATTAAAGTATAAATTTTAATTAAAATATGCTAGATCAATAAGATTAGCATAGTTCATTACCTATTACTATATTATTAAATCCAAATTTCAAATTTTATATTTAAATTTATAACAATTAAAAAAAAGTATAAATACAACCTGAAATGATAAAAAAATTTAGAAGATCTGATTAAAATATACAGTATATCACAGATTAATATATTTAATATATATATAAATTCAAGTATAAATATAATATATAAAACTCTTTTTGCAAATTTCTAATACAAAATTTGCTTAAAATTTGCCTAACAAAAAACATCTATTTATACAAAATTTTACTAAGTTAACCTAACTTTGTTTTTTAAATAAACTTGTTTGGCTTACAAAAATAAATATAATACTAAATTACAAGTCTATAGCTCTTATATTTACAAAATAAACTTCAAAAAAGATCTTTAAGACTAATAATTCAAACTTTGGCCATTTGCTCAATATCCTGATTCTAAATCTTTTTTTTTAATAAATAAAGTTTGTTTACACACTTTTCTCATCATAACAAGCTATATTTTATTTTTGTAGCTTTAAAATTGACAAAATTACTTTTTAAAATACTTTAATTTTCTTTTATTTAAAATGCTAATATTTATTAAATAATATTTTAGGAGGTGGAAGTTGAGAAAAAAACCCTATCTTAGTTTAATTTAATTGGCTAAATAATATTATCTAAGGTGAAGGTAAGCCTCTATAGTAAATAAATATTAAGTAATAAATATTATAGCTTTACTTCTTATAACTATTTTTGTCTTTTTTTTTATTTTTTTACTATATACAATTTTTGTGTAATATTTAGCTACTTCTAAATTTATCCAAATTAATTTTATATTACAAAAATATTGATTTCTCTTATATTTTTTATTCTAATAATCAATTTTATACAAATCTATTAATTATTGTAGCAGATTAAAATAAAATCAGATTAAAATGAAATATTTACAATATAAAAAATAAAAATTCTACAAAAAAATAAAAATTTTTGGTATGTATTTTTTAGAGTTAAAAGTTAGGATTAGAGGTTAGTTTTATGTTAGATTTATAATAAACAAGTATAAGTAGATTTTAAATAGTTAAATTAAAGCATTTATTTTATTTTAATTATGATCTATAACAATTATTATACAAAGTCTATCATTAATATAATAATCTTTTTTAGTAAATTTTACTATCCCTATACTCCAAATTTTTTTATACACATTTTTTATACAATTTATACTTAAAATTACAAAAAATTAAATATATATATTTTTTTAATATTAAGGTGACCACTTAGACCCTTGGCACTTTATTAGTACAAGCGGTTAGGCCATATGTTTGAAGACTTGACTATATGTTACATCGGTATTACAAGAGTACAACTAGCCACACGTACAACTTTTGGTTATCTAATTTAAGTAGTCCGCCTGAAGGTTCTACACTAGCTACTATACCTATAGCCTAACTAGGAAGCTATCTATTTAAACTCTTTAGTACCACCTTTGTTCCATGCTTCCTCCTAATATACCCTTTTGGGGTAATTTGCCATTAAAGACTCTAAGACTTTAGCCAAACCAACACTTATTCCTTTCGGAATGGGAAGATTTCTGCTATATTAGATAGTTGGTTAATAATAATTTTAACAAAACTGTTACAACTATATTTTTCTATAGACAGTTTATTATGATATTTTGAGGTGTCTTTATACTTTCTTAGCCTTTTTGCAAGAACATTCTTTTGTAAACAAAAGTACCAAAACATTATATTTTTAAATTTTAAATTTTTTAAATATATTTTATTATAAATTTATATATATCCATCTGTATTTTTGATAATTTTTTTGATAGTTTTTTAATATTAAGATGTTTATTTTATATTTAAAAAAAATTGTGTATATTCAAGTCAAGATTATATTAAGCTAAATATGTATTTAAGAACTTTACAATATAATCATAAAAATTATTCAATTTAACTATTTCTAAAACATCTAGATTTTTATTTTTATTTTATTTTTATTAATTGTTTATTGCTTTTTCTTTATATTTTTATATTGTTTAACTTTTCTAGTATAACAACTACTACAAGTGCTATATTATCTTTAAATTTTTTTTGCTTCAACCTTCATAACTCACTAAGTAGCTTTTTAACTCTATATAAAGAACAAGTAGAATATTTATTATACATAATAGGTAATTTTATATTGAACCAATAATATTAATTAAAAGATATTTTTGATTTATTAATTTAAATCAATTTATGAATATTTGCTTAAGAGTGTAGTGGCTTAGTAAAGTAGTCTAGTTATCATCTTACCAAGCAGCAGATTTAAAGTTCAAATCTTATAAACAATACTTTTAAAAAATAAGTCTATATTATGGTACTAATTATCTATTAATCAATTGGGTTTTAGAACTTATAATCTTGGTAGCATTATGTTTATATAGAAGCTTTGGTATATAAAAGGCCAAAAAATTAGGATGATTAAAACCTGTTTGGAAAAATCTAAGTAAAGAGTAGCTACAATCTTTAATAGTACTACAGAATACTTGAATTTGGAAGTTAAGACCAAGATTAGAAAACTAAACAACAACAAGATTTTTTAGTAGGGAAATTTACTAACATAGCCACAATTTAAGAAGTTAAAAAACTATAAAGTGTTATGAAGTATACCAACTTTGGCTAACCAGTGTGGGAAACCAGTATTGAGAGCCTTACTCACCAAGACTAGGTACTCAAAAGGTATATGTGTAGCTAGTTGTATCTTCATTATAACTAATAAAGAGTCTATCATGGCCAAAGAGATCATCTTAATACTAAAAAAAAAATAAAATAAAATAAATATTTGGTTTGAGAAATATAAAAGAGTTAAAGCAAAATTTTTATTTTATATACAGTCAGACCTCTCTATAGTCACCTTCTATATAAGTACATTTTCTTTATAAGCATATTTTTTTAAAAACAAACTATTATTAAATATATTAAATTTGATCTCTATAACTGTCACACTTCTTTACAATCACATATTTTTGTATCTCAAGTGTGTAATTATAGAGAGATTTGACTGTATTTCAATAACTATTAAATTCTGTTTTTAGTTACAGAATATGTTTATATATAAAGGCTTAAAATTTTGTTATTTATAAATCAAATAAGTTAATATATCTAATTTTATATATAAATTTTTGCAAAAAATTATTTAAAAATAGGAGATACTATTTTAAAATTATATATAAACTTAATAGTAATTTTTTTTTATATTTAATTTTATAAAAAAGAATTAATAAATTTGTAACTATAAATCTAGTAAATTACAAGTATAGCTACTAGTATTAAACCTTAGAGCAAAGAGTATGACAACTTAGAGTAGTTGTAGAGTTGTTAAGTTTAGCTACTAAATAAAATTAATTAAAAAAATTTTTTAAATACTTATTTGCTTAAAATACTTTTTATAGTTTATTATATAAATAAATAGAATTTTTTTTTTATATACTTTCTTTTATAAAAAATTCTTGATATAGCCTTAATAAACCTAATAAGATTGTTTATTGTTCCTCTTTGTTTATAGTTTTTATATAGGATCTTTGCTATCAAAATGACTCTCCAAGATAGAGATTGGAACTAGTTTTAAAAATTCAAGTTTATTACATAAAAATTCAGGTTTATCATACCAAAATTCGAGTTTATCACTTCAATCATTAATGATTGAAGTAATAAACTTGAACTTTGATATGATAAACCTGAATTTTTATATAATAAACTCAAATTTTTAAAACTGGTTCCAACCTCTACTCCGAGGCTATGTTGATTTTGTAAATAAAAATTAAATTTACCAGCTAACTAGTTATCAAATTTGAATAATTTTTTTTTTAATTTGTAGATTCTATTAAGATTTACAAAATAAAAAAGTTTATTCAAATTAGATTACTTGATAGCTGGCAAATTTAATTTTTATTCACAAAACCAACATAGTCTTGAAGAATTATTTTGATAGCAAAGATCCTATATTTTCTATTATAGTTTCTATATCTTTATATATAATATCTACTTCTTCTTTAGTTGTAACTTCAACTTTTCTAACTAAAATTCTTAATTGTTTAACTTTTTTTTATAATTTTTATAATAGATTTTTTACAAAATTTATATAATAGTTATAGTATAACTTATTACTTTTTATTTATTTTTTTTTAGTTAAATTATTACTTTTTACTTCTTCTTACCTTTTATTCTTCAAAGAGTGAAATTTTGTTGAAATAGTGGTTTTACAATTTATACAATATTTAGAGTTAGTCATTTTTTCAATATACAAATCTAATATGAAGGCTATAGGATTAAGAAGGATTAACTAATATTATTATAGTATGGTATAAAAACTTCAAGTTTACAAGTGCACTTTGCTGAGTTCACGGAAAAGATAATTTGCCCGAGCTTCCAAAAAAAGTATTGTAAAATGTATAAAAAAAAATTTTTATTAATTGTTTAATGATCTACAAGATCGGAGCACTCGGGACAGTCCTACCTTGAGACAAAGACCCGTAAAAATTTGTATAAAATTAATACAAAAAAATTAATACAAATTTAAATTGATTATGCAAATTAAACCAAATTTTTAAGAGTAAAATTCATATGATATTTTATAAATTTGATTGGCTATAATAGGACCCCGGATAATACTAATAGAGGTACGAGTTGAGTTAATAGTAAATTTTCAGGTATTTTGTCTACTCTAAATATTCTATTTTTTCCCATTTTAAGCTCTGTATATTTCGATTTACAATTTATATGCCCAATTTAATTACATAACCTATATACATATGTATGTTTCTTCGAAAAGTCTTAGTGTGCTAAAAAATTACGTAAATACTTTTTACATGATAGAGATTTATAATTTATTCTATTTTGAACTACAAATTTAATAGAGATTTAAATATGGTTCTTAAGCACCTCACTTAATAAATCAGAAGCAAATTTTTAATAGTCAGAAATTAAATAAATTAACCAAGTGAGCTGCCATTTCGATGAACAGATTAATGAGCTACTAACCACCTTTTTTTTTCAAAAATTAACATTGATAAAGATCGCTTAAGCATTAATTTTATATTTTTTACATACAAATTTATAACTGATTTAAAAAAAAAAATAGCTACTTTAATTTTATGCTCAAAACTTTTAAAGCAAATAATTGATACATTGATATGAATGTAATAAATGCAACTCATCTTTTAACTTTAATCAAACTATAATAAATACTACTTTTTCGTTTTTTATTCACCTAAATTTAAAAATTTTTTAGCAAAGACGAGCCAAAAACTGAAGGATTTTGGGTAGATATTTTTCTATATTTAACAGATAATGAATATTATAACTTTTTTCAAATATATTTTCATATTACTTATACTACTTTTAGTGTGAAATAGCAACTGCAAAATTATTATAGATTGTCTATAAAAAATTTTTTTAAAAAATTTACTTCTTGTTTCTGCAAAGGAATTTTCGCTAAACAACTCCATAAGTTGATTTTGTTACTATTACAACAAAATTTTAATTGGTAAAAACATTAAAAGGCGAAGCCAATGAAACTGAAGTTGAAGTTTCAGCAGCTAGGTTGAATAAAAATTTTTTCTATATTTTTTTAGGAGGCATAGTGAAGATTATGAAAAATAGAAAGAGTACGTTCAAGCATTTAATTCTATAAATGTCATCATTGATTGTGATGCTTGAGCATTATCATGATCATTATTTAATTAATTGTTTAAGATGCTTGAGAACACCCATAGTTAACTTTTTCAAATTTATATATAATGCGAGAACATGTAAATTTTGTGATTTGCTATAATTAAAGCAAATTGCAGAAAGTATGTGGTTTACTGTGATTTACTTCAATTGTAATTTTCAAGCATATTAATTTAATAAAATTATTATAATATTTTGTTTAGTGAAGTATGATAAATTGCTATAAAATAGTATTTTGTTCAGCAAACAGAATAAATTATAGTTAACTCTTTCTATAACAAAATAACGGTTTTAGAAAAAAAAAATAATAAATTCTTATAAAATCTTATGCCAATCATTATATAGTTGTTTAAATTAATTCAAGTAAAATTAAATGAGTATTTTAACTACTTCAATTGATAAATTTTTTTTAAAAAAAATTTGATAAAATGGCTGTGAATAAAAAAATTAAATGTAAGGTAATAGCTTACCTTAAATTAAGTGCATTGATTGGCAAATAATTAAACTAAACTGACATAATAATCAAAAAAAAGTATATTTCGAACCCATGCTAAATCATCAAAATCTGCTACAATAGCAGAATTGGCATGGAGAATTATTCTATTGATTTATTACACATTATTCATTAAATCTAATCTTTTTCTACTTCAGAATGAACAATAATTTGTAACAAATTTTTCGTAAAGAATTCATTAAAAAATCTATATAACTCTAAAGCTTTCCCAAAAAGAGTTATTAAATTATACTGCTTATCAACATGAATAAAATCACCAAATCCAAGAAAATAAATAAAAAACTTAGCACTAATATGACTAAAACCATATGTCTAAAATAAGCTAGAGACGAAAAAATATTATTTCAAAGTGAAAAAAAAATCTTTACCGATAAGTAAGATAATGAATCTACATTAAACACATCATCACGCATATAAGAATGATAATTAGAATTCTTCTGATACAGTGCTAAAATTTGTACAAGACAAAGTTTGTGATTAATATAAGAAAATCTATAGCCATGCTTGCAAAGAGGATTATGTTCACCGATATTAGCAACAGTTATTCCATTTAGATCTAAATTTTAAATTAATTTATTAAATAAGCATTAGAACTATTTTTATAATTTATTATTCATAATTTATTA
>CAJVPU010001585.1:0-12511 GCA_910591775.1 Dentiscutata heterogama | reverse complement strand
GTTGATCTTTAGTATAACTGGGCAATATAAAAATACTATAAAATTATAATATAAATAAATAACTATTTAACCTAATTAATACAAATTTGGGACTAGTTAGGGTTAGGGTAAGGGTTATAGTGTATATTAAAGTTAAATTAGAGTTAGAATTTGTATTTTTTTTATATTATAATCTTATAATATTTTTATATTGCCTAGTTATTCTAAAGAAGATTCAATTTTATATACCATGACTTATTCTACTCAAGAACATACCAAACTTGTAATGATTTATTTGAAGAAAAATTCTTTACAAAAAACAGCTAATGCTTTTTATATGAAATATCCTAATAAATCTAAACCTCATCTGTTAACTATCAAAAATCTGATAAGTAAATTTACTAAAACAGGAAGTGTGCCAGATTACCATTGTCCTGGTCATCTAATAAGTGTGACTAATAGTGACAATCAAGAGGCTATTGTTGCCATTCTTCAAGAAAATCCACAACAGTCAACACATAAACTTGCAAAAAAAATCAATATTTCTCCTTTTAGTGTTAGAAAAATTTTAAAAATTTATAAATTTCATCTATATAAATTTCAAATTTATCAAGAACTTAATAATCTTGACTCTAATTTACGAAAAAAAATTTGTGATACATTTATAGCACTTATTGAAAATAATGAAACTCTAATCTCCCACATTTGTTTTACTGATGAAGCAAATTTTTATTTGAGTGGTGAGGTAAACAAACATAACTGCTACTATTGGAGTAAAGAAAATAAGCATGTTATAAGTACTGATAATATACAATATCTATTAAAAGTTAATGTTTGGGCAGGAATAATAAATAATTTTATAATTGGACCATTTTTTATTAATAGAAATTTGAATGGTCTAAAATATTTAGACTTATTACAAAGTAATATTATTCCTGAATTAAATAATTTGTTTCCTAAAACTAAAATTATTTTTTTTGCAAGATGGAGCACCTGCTCATTATAACAAAGATGTTTATAAATATCTTGATGAAAGATTTCCTAATAGATAGATAGGTCGAGGAGGACCTTATAGGTGGCCTCCTTGTTCACTGGATCTTGCTCCACTTGATTTTTTTTGTAGGGATATTTTAAAACTGAAGTTTTTAAAACATCACCTTTTGATATTGAAGATTTAAAACAACAGATTGTTAATGAATATGACAAAATTACTTCTGAACCATTATTAAATATTAGACATACATTTCTTAATCATCTTAAATATTGTTCTGAATTTGATGGTCAACATTTTGAGCATTTAATTTAATAAATACATACCAAATTGATAGTAATTTATTACTATCTGAATTTGAATTAAAGAAAATATGTAGAAAATTTATATATTAAAATGCATAATCATAAAATTAGTAAAATAGTAAAAAAGGTCCTAAAAAAAGGTCCTGTATAGGGACTTTTCACCCACCCGGTATAAAAAACCTAAAAAAAATCTTGGAAAAAAATTGAAAATCAGGTAAATTTTTTTTTTTTGAACTTTAAACGATGATTTATCGACAACTAACCATCCAAATTTAATAATTTTTTTTTATTTTAATCCTATGGATTCATAGAATTATAATAAAAAAAAAAATTTTGATCAAGTTTGAATAGTCGATTGTTGAGAAATATTCATTAGAAGTTAAAAAAAAATTTAGCTGCAGCTCCTTTTTTAAAGACATTTAAACTTTGAACGACGATTACTAGGCAGTTACTTGGTCAAATTCGATCAAATTTTTTTATTTTATTTCTCTGAGCACATAGCATTAAAATAAAAAAAAATTTAATCGAATTTGACCAGGTAAATGCTAAGTAAATTTCATTCAAAGTTTAGTCATCTATAAAAAAAAAAGTTTTGGCCAAATTTTTTTTAGCTTTTAATTAATATCTCTCAACATCTAGCTATTTAAAATCAATCAAAATTTTTTATTTTAATTCTATGAATTCATAGAATTAAAATAAAAAAAATCCATCAAACTCTGATGGTTGATTGTTGAGAAATCTTCAGTTAAAGTTTAAGTAAAAAATTTGGTCGCAGCATTTCTTTTTTTAAATTTTTTTTTAAAAACTTTAAATGATGATTTATCGACTAACAGCTATCCAAAGTTGATGAAATTTTTTTATTTTAATTCTATGGATTTATAGAATTAAAATAAAAAAAATTTGATTGAATTTGAATAACTAGATGTCGAGAAATATTAATTAAAAGCTAAAAAAAAATAGGCCGCAGCTTTTTTTTAAAGACATCTAAACTTTGAACGAAGATTACCTGGTCAAAGTCGATCAAAATTTTTTTATTTAATGCTAAGAGCTTATAGAATTGAAATAAAAAACTTTTGATCGAATTTGACCAGGTAACTGCCTAGTAATTGTCGTTCAAAGTTTAAATATCTTTAAAAAAGAAGCTGCAGTCAATTTTTTTTTAATTATAATGAATATTTCTCAAAAACCGACTATTCAAACTTGGTCAAAATTTTTTTATTATAATTCTATGAATCCATAGGATTAAAATAAAAAAAAATTTTATTAAATTTGGACGGTTGGTTGTCGATAAATCATCGTTTAAAGTTCAAAGAAAGAAAAATTTACCCGATTTTCATTTTTTTCTGATTTTTTTAAGTTTTTTAAAACTTTCAGCGATATTTTCTCGACACCCAACTATCTAAATTTGATGAAATTTTTTTTATTTTAATTCTGTAGATTCATATAATTGAAATGAAAAAATTTTAACCGAGTTTGAATAGCTGGTTGTAGAGAAATCATCACTAGAATTTTAAAAAACTTTCGAATTTATTAATAGGATCGGTTTTGTTTATTGGCTGTTTCCTTTTTAGGAGTTTGTATTACCAGCACAAATAAGTAAAGCCATGTAAGTTAGGATGCTTAGCAACGTTTCACAACATTTATCCTATTTATAAGTAAAAAGTTGTGCATAGTACGTACATACTGCAATACTGTAACTGTAAAAATTTTTCAATATGATAACATTACCGAATGAATGCTACTATATAATATTTAATAATCTTCGGCATAATTATAAAAACTTATTTTCATGTGCTCTTGTAAATCGCCAATGGTGTAGAATTATTATACCAATACTGTGGAGCGAACCAAAAAAGCATTTTAAAAACATAAAACTTATAAGAATATTCCTTTTAACGTTAAATGCTGAAGAGCAAACTTTATTAATTCCTTTTAAAATTACTCTTCCAAGTTACCCAAAACCATTATTTGAATATTCAAGCTATATCACATCTATTGAAAATTATTTGTATGATGGAATTATAAATTGGCTTCCATATACAAGATATGAAATAAGTCGTGAGCTTGAAAATGCCGTTAAATGCTCTTTGATTGCAATGTTTTTACGAACTAGTAAGAATCTTAAATATTTAAGTCTTGATGAAACTATTTGTAATCGAATAATATTTGAAAATCTTTTTGAGAACACTAGTATTACCTCTATAGATTTATATAACTTCTGTACTGATTATAATTTTAAAACAATAAACGTCTTAGTAAAGATCCTTTATAAAAATTCTACTTTGACTTCTTTGGATCTTAATATTCGAGGTTGGCCATCTTTTAGTAATATTGGTTCAGAAGGAGGAGAAGCATTAGCAGACGCGCTTTACAAGAACAATACTCTGAAAAATTTAAATATCCAATATAGCGATCTTGGATTAGGAGGAAAAGCATTAGCAGATACACTTTGCAGGAACACCACAATAACTTCTTTAACTCTTCGCAATGATATTCTTGGATCAGAAGAAGGAAAAGCATTAGCAGATGCACTTCACAAGAACACCACGTTGACTTTTTTAGATCTTGGTTATAATTATCTTAGCTCAGAAGAAGGAAAAGCATTAGCAAATGCACTTTACAAGAACACTACGTTAATTTCTTTGGATATTAGGGGAAATAAATTTGGATCAAAAGGAGGAATAGCATTAGCAGATGCACTTTGTAAGAACACCACGTTGATTTATTTGAATCTTAGCAAAAATAATCTTGAATCAGAGGGAATAAAAGCATTAGCAGATGCACTCTGTAAGAACACTACGTTGACTTATTTGGACCTCGGTTATAATGATCTTAGATCAGAAGAAGGAATAACATTAGCATATGCACTTTGCAAGAACACCACGCTGAAAGATTTGAATCTTCTCTATAATAATCTTGGATCAGAAGGAGGGAAAGCATTGGCTGATGCACTCTGCAAAAACACCACGTTGATTTCTTTGGATCTTGGTTATAATAATCTTGGATCTGAAGGAGGAAAAGCATTAGCAAATGCACTTTGCAAAAACACCACATTGACTTCTTTGGATCTTAGTTATAATAATCTTGGATCTGAAGGAGGAAAAGCATTAGCAGATGCACTTTACAAGAACAACACACTAACTTCTTTGAATCTTGCTAGTAATACTCTTAGATTAGAAGGAGGAGAAATATTGGCAGGTGCACTCTGCAAAAACACTACGCTGACTTCTTTGAATCTTGCTAGTAATTATCTTGGATCGGAAGGAGGAAAAGCATTAGCAGATGCGCTTTGCAAGAATAATACCCTGAAGGAGTTGAATCTTCAAGACAATTATCTTGAATCAAAAGGAGGAAAAGCGCTAGCAGCTGCACTTTGCCAGAACACTGCGTTGACTTCTTTGAATCTTAAGTCTAATGATATTGGATCAGAAGGAAGAAAAATATTAGAGGATGGATTTTGCAAGAACACCATGCTAACTTCTTTGAAACTTTTTGATAACTAGAAATGACACTGTGGGTGGCTTCACCGTCCAATATTAACAGATAAAGAAAGCTTACCGGTAACTCTTTTTTAATGAAATAAACCAAAAATTTTAGTTTTGAATAGAACTATGAAAAAATATAAACGGAATACACTCTACCCTCGTTATAACGGACTCCGATATAGCGGATACCTTATTATAACGGAGTAATTTTCTAAAACAATTTAAAATTATTATTATTATATTATATAACATTATAACGTATATTCATTTATAATGGATATAATGGACAAAATCTTTCAGCCCGAAGGGTCCGTTTTAACGAGGGTAGAGAATAGTTATTGATTTTCAACAGTTTTTTTTTTTTTTTTTTTTTTTGTGGCTCTCAACCTCGTTTCGTTCGTTCTTCTTTCAAACTCAAACTCAGTTTTATATCATAATGTTATTAATAAAATTTTTGATATGGTTCCGGCTTAGGGTAGAAGTCGAAAATCGAATACTCAGGCAGAGATTGTACCTGTATAAGAAAACCTCTCTTGTATTATAATTATTAATCTTACTATTGTTAGATAGTAAAGCGACACAGCTAAAATTGTGAATATATTTCTAATATAATTTTTGACTTTTTAATATTTAAAATTTTTTATAATCATTCAATTGATTAGTCGATTATTCATTGTTAGCCAGTCAATGATTACCGTACAGCGCTGCATACAGTACCCCTTGAAAAAGGTATCCCCTTTAAATAGTACCGGAGTATTATTCAATTATAGATTTTAATATTTTTTGAAAGTATCCGGTATTAACCAGGTGGCCTGAATCAATGATCTTGTTTTACGATCAACTTACATGATTAATACTCTCTCTTCAGCATACTTCGTTGTATAGTGTGCCCTCTTCAGAGACCCAGAATGTATTATCTTAGATTTCTTATAAAAGACCGTGGGTACTGTATATAGCATTGTATGGTAACAAAAAAAATTTTATATAACAATTTCAATATTAATTGTAGTCTCAAAGTTCTACAGTCAAACCTCTCTATATTCACACCCACGGGATACAAAAAAGCGTGATTATAGAGAAGTGTGCTAATTATAGAAGCCAAATTTATTATATTTAATAATAGATGCGTTTTTAAAAAATAAGCTTATAAAGAAAATGTGCTTATATAGGAGGTGACTTTAGAGAGGTTTTACTGTAGTTAAAAAAATAATGGTTTTTTAATTATATTTTAATTAAACACGGAAATAGTTTGTTATTAAAAAATTTATAAAACGAAATGCGCTATTTTGAAATAACACAAAGGATCTGTGTTTTTTAGTGTTGGGACCCTGATGTCAATCCGGATAGTCATCCACGCTCAAAAACAGCTATCCGGATAGAACATCCGTATCCATCCGAATATCCGTTGACAATATCCGTGTTCAAAAATGGCCATTCGGATAGAATTTAAATAAAAAAAGTTTAATTAGTTGGCTATCAATATCTTTGTTGAAAGTTTTTAAAAAAGTCAACACTTGTCAAATAAAAACTATGACAAGTTCTTAATTTTAAGCAAAGATATCTTAGCAACCACTTAGCCAAATTCGATGAAAATTTTTGTTTGAATTCTACTGTATGAATCTATAGAAATTAAATAATTTTTTTTTATTAAATTTGGGTTCATTTTTTAGGATATCTTAATTCAAAATTTTGAAAATTTTTATTTTTACTTAGACCAAGTATAGGAGTACGAATCTGATTGGGCCAGATTGGTGATTATTATCACATTATTAAAAACCAAGCACAGATTATAATATCGCAACAGAAATTTATAAAATTCAAAAGTTTTTGAATTAATCCTTTTAGAAGTTGATGTAATGACTTTTAATTAGAGTGTTAATATAGAGACAACTTGTACTCCAAATATTTAAACTAGATCTTGCTTGTGATTTAGTTTGTTTATTTTCTATTTCAGAAAATCAGACTCTCAAATACTGACTATCTTTTACCCATTATATTAGGTAAATTGCATAATAGCCCATATGGGTCAACAAACTTCTATTTGACTCATAATGCAGTAGTAATATATTGTGCTTATAAACATCATGAAATATCTTTTATACCTTATATATAATATTTCTGATTAAGATTTTTATTAATAATATTATGACTATAGAAAAACTAAAGAAAACTTTCGATATTTTACCATAATATTAGCTTTAGAGGCAGTGTTATAAATTTAAAAAATTTCATTGCCATAAAAGCAAAAAAAAATATGTACAAAGAAAAAATTTATATGCATGTTATATATGTGAGGAGCACTAATATATGCACAAATTTTGTCTTTTATTTCGAATTACAAATGAAAATCAAACAAAAAAAATCAATTATGAGCTATTCTATCTGTCCTTTCCACTTTCATACTATGCTATTAACAGTACAGAATTCAAAAGTATTAAATAAAGTAACTTGTACTACTATTGCTACAAGTGTTACTAAGATATATCTTTGAAGAGCAGGGTGAAAAAAAACAGAATTTTCTAGAAAAAATACCAAGTAAATTAGTGTCATTACTTCAAAGCAAAGCAAAAAAAATCCAATAATTGCTATTTTAACAAGCTATTAACTACAAAACTTAGTTTATAACTATTATCTTGATGGGCCAATTTTTATTTCAAAACCTAAAACTCTAACTGCTATTCTATCTGGCTATTATTATTGCTTTAATAGTCCCTATTAGGGTTGGATAGAGTGAAACAAAAAAACCAGACAAAGTTGAGTTAGTAAAAAAAAACAAAAATTACCTTTTCTGAGAAAAAACCCTACTTTCTCTTAAAAAACTACAAATAATTAAGATAACTACTAATAAAAAATTCTATATTATTATAATACAAAAATTATATATAAAATTATACAACAATCAAACAATACATCAAGTGAAATTATATGATAAATTAATACAATATATTACTTAAACAATTACAAAAGCCTTGTAATTGATTTAATACAAAAAAGCTGCTCTAATACTTTTATATTAGGCAGCTAAATTAAATCTATGTGTATTGTGTCTACTGCACTAATCCAATTTGTGAGATATAATTATAGCAAATGCTTGGTACTATATATAGTAAAATTTTTAATAGGAATATATAATTATTAAGTGATACAATAGAATTACATATAGGAAAGCTTCTAAAAATATTCCAGTAACTTTTTCTCAAAAACTTACTAATTAATTTGATAACTAGCTCTTAAGTAAAGTTATTCAGCACCTCAAACACTATCTAAAAAAGATACAAGTTTTATTAAAAAAACCTTACTCTGACATGTTATTAGCAATAAATATCCAAAATAGCAAAAAAGCAATTTTTTAGCTCTCTCACGAAAGTGGCCTTAAAGATCACCAATTTCTAAATAATTTAAGCCAAGCTACTAATAATGTACCTAGAAAAAACAGTAAGAAACAACTAGTTTTATATCTTATCAAATCTCTAGCCTTGTTAAAAACATGGCTTTTGAGAGCTTTTCCTATATCTTTAATAATTTTTCTAGCTCACAAAACCTGTGCAACCCAAAGATTTACACACAATTGGCTTATCTCCAAGCCCCAGAATAGAATATACAAAATTTTTTTTAAATATTACTATCAAAGACTAGTCAAAACTTACATTTACTGTTAGCTTCTCTATCCCAGAATATGCAGACACATTTGTTTTTTTTATTGATATTACTAAATCAGGAAAGATCTCCAACCTAACCAACTACCCAACCTAGTAAATATATAATCACAAAAACTCTGTCCAATCAGTTCTATTCAATCTTACAACACAGAAAAACAACATTGTAAATATTAATGCTAAATGCCCCAAATCAACACATAGTTGTAATCTTGCAATATTAATCAATTTGTACGAAAGCAACATGAAACTTTACATAAAAGCTAAAAACAATACAGATCTACCCATAATACTGTACACCTGTATTACAGAGTTAGACTCAGACAATAAGTCTAATAGAAGCAATAACAAGCAAGCTTATATAGCAATTTTTACAAAGCTTAACTCCTCACAAGAATTGATTACTAAACAGACAAACACTAGCACAAGCAGAGACAACATCAATATTGTATTACCTATCAACAAACCTGCTAACACCAACCCTTCTAACAATCTTAACAGTAACAATATTACAATTGCTATATCCAGACCTAGTATACTTACCAAACAAATTACCCAACTATTACTTACCATATCTACACCTAGCCTTGCCTCTGTAGTTTCTATATCTGACTTCAATTCAGTTTGCAAAAGGCTCAGAAATATGTCCAAAATATCTCTACCTACTATAACCTTCAACAAAGCAACTAAAACTACTATGGGTAGTAGTTCTACTTCTACTAGATTGCAAGCAAGCAAAAAAGCAACTACAAGGCTATCTTATAGTTAAGTTACCAAAACTAATCTTAAACTTCTTACCACTAATGTCTTGAAAAATAATATAGAGTGGGCTGCAGAGGTTTATCTCAAAACTATCACACTTGTTAATAAACTCTTTGACACAGATCTCTGGTCTTTTGATATAATTGCAAAAGCCTTTGAGTTTATCAAGGGCATTTATAACTTAATTAGCTACAAGCTCACCATTAATCCTATTCAATATAAGCTGCCAGAGGCAATCACTTTTAAGTTTATACACCAAGATACCAGATTTTTTATCACTTTTACACGTAACTCTAAGACTACCCCAGCACACCAAAAGAAATATATCATTTTTTTTGACACAGCTTTAGCAATATACAAAACAGACAACAAGATTACATTTACTAATATTACTACTTGCAATACTATTCACTTCATGCTTAGAAAAATACTCATCTTCTAGCACCTTACTAATATCAACTTCTCAAAAACCACCTACAAAAATATCTACAAAGCTACCATATATGCTAGAGGATTTTTACAAATCAAGAACTCTAGTAAAAAAACTTCTAAGAAAATTTGAGTGCAAATTAACAAAGCTTTCAAAAATAAGCTTATTCTTTTATCTGATATATCTAAACAGATTACTAATGAAATCTTAAAAATTTTGTCATTTAAACTCCCAACATTTTTAAAAAATAAGTCTGCATTATAGTAATGATTATCTATTGATCAGTTGGGTTCTAGAACCTGTAATCTTGATAATACCATGTTTATGTAGAAGCTTTGGTATATAAAAGACCAAAAAAACTAGGATGATCAAAACCCATTTAGAAAGACCCAAGTAAGGAGTAGTCATAATCTTTAACAGTACTATAAAAAAAACTTGAATTTGGAAGTTAGAACCAAGTTTGAAGAACCAAATGACAAAAAAATTCTTTAATAAAGGTATTTACTAATCCAACCACCAATTTAGAAAATTAGAAATCTGTAAGACATTACTGAGTACATCAACTCCTGCTAACTAGTATAAAAAACTAGTGATAGAAGCACTACTCACCAAGATCAGAGGCTATAGAAGTTAGGCAACTGATGAAAAAATACAAGGCATGTCTAAAAGACCAGTCTACCAAATTGGAAGAAAAGAACATGTACTAAAAAATTATATACCAAGACAAAACAAAGGCATCAGTATTTAAAGCCAAGCCAAGATTGAATCTTTCAGATTATTAGTTAGAAGTAAGGAATGAACTAATAAGAAAATAATAGAAAAAGAAAAAGTCTAAATGTAGATATTGGGATTAGAAGTAAATCTTATAAGGGCAAAGTGGTTAAATAAGAATAATATCAACTATGAGTAAGAGCTTTGATAACTGTGCAAAACCAGGTTGGCCCAAATAGGATAGAGAAAGCTTTGGTAGGTTTATTTTGAGAATAGCTGTGTGTCTATTTAATAGAAGAATGCAAACTAGTAATTAGTTGATACAAACTCAGGATAAATTGCAGAAGTTCTAAGGCAGTGATGCACAATCTAGTAGAATGTACCATTGGTAGTTTCTGGATTAGTATGATATATTTAAAAATAGTTAGAATTAAAAAGTTTAAATGGGTAACTCCCTAGTTGGGTTATAAGTATAATATCTGGTGTAGAACCTGTAAGTAGACTATTTAAATAAGCACTTAAAAGGTATACATGTGGCTAGTTGTATCTTAATTGTAACTATAATAGCAAATAATTATTAATAAAGAGTTCTCATGGCCAAAGAGGTTATTTTAATATTGAAAAAAAACAAATAGCCATTAAGACAAAAATACTCATATTTTATGATCTACTAGGCTGATTTTAATAATTTAATTACTATTTTAATTGCAAGATATTTCTCTACAACTTTGATTAAAAGTTAAAGAGTTATTAATAATATTTTATATAATTTAATTAATAAAATTATAAAAAATATTATAATTCTTAAAATTTAAATTAATTATATTTTTACATTTTAAGTAAATTTGTTTTATATATAAAACTACACTATATCAATATATATTTACATTATAATTTTAAATTTTAAGAATAATATTTTTAATTTTAAAAATTTTGATCAAAAATTTAAAATACCTTTCTTTAATCACTTCTAGCAAAGCACTATCTACAAAAAAAAAAAAAAAAAGAATTTATTAAAAAACTAAAAATAACAAGAAAAAAAAAACTTTAAAGATAGTATTTATTCAATTTTTAATAGGTTCTAAATTACTACTTTCTTTACTACTTCTAATAAAGCACTACCCAATAGGATTGTTATAAATAAATATCAGATCTTGTAGTTATTAGATTAGATACTTAAACTATATTATATTGTATAGTTAGTTTTATTGCTCTTGTATTTTTATTTTCTAGAATAATTACTGATTTAATATTATAATCAGAAGGTAGTAATTTATTTTTTAAAACACATTGGTTTAGTAAAAATAGAATAAAATTATTATTTATTTTATTTTTTTTTATTTCAAATTATTGAGTTATTAAAGTTTTAAGATATTTTATATTGTCATATCTAGTAAATATAGCTTTTTGAAAATAACAAAAGGTTTTTAATATCTTTAAAAGTGCTAAGGAACTTGAAAACTTGCTAAAACTTAAATATTTAACAATTTTTCAAACTAGTAAACCTTCAACAATTTATTAGTAATTGTTTGAAGTTTCATATTTCTATATTTAATTAGAAATATGTATATCAATATATAGTCTTATAATACTTTGATACTGTAATATTTTCATTAATTATCTGATTTTAAATTACAGAATTACATTATTGATATTTATTATTGAATTTTCTATTCTTCAAATTAATAACTTAACTAGATTGCTAAAAAATTATCTAGCAAACTTTATTAAGTGTTTTAAAAGTTATAAAAATAGCTATGAAAGAAAGAAATTATTAAAACAAATTTAAAACAAGAAAAACAAGAAAAAAAAAAAATAGTACTTATTATTTAATTTTCTACTAGTTCTAATTTAGCATTTATAACTCTTTTTTACTACTTTTAGTAAAGAATTACCCAACAAAAAAAAACTTTGGTAGCTTATTATTCAACCTCTCACCAGATTTAAATTATTATTTTTAACTCTCTTTAACTGCATATTACTTGTAAAAAAAAAAGAATAGAATTATTAGAATAAACTTAAACAAAAAAAAAAAATTTGAAAATAGTATTTATTATTCAATTTTCTACTAGTTCTAATTTAGATTTATAACTCCTTTGTACAGCCCCAAGAAACTGTACTATACATATCTTTACAGACTCCCAATCAGTTATTTCAAAGTTCAACAACTTATCACACCAATCTCTTTTACT
>CAJVPU010001584.1:0-12512 GCA_910591775.1 Dentiscutata heterogama | reverse complement strand
ACGGCCAATCAAATTCACTGAATGACACAAAGATCATTCTAGAATGGGATTTCCTAATTTAGTAAAATCCCTGACTGAAGTTATAGAAAGTAAAAAGAATCAAAAAAAAAAGAGCAAAATCAAAACAAAAAGTTAGACAAAACTTGTAAGAGCACTTGAATTATACAACTTCAAAGATATTTATAGAGTACTTAATTCTAACTTAACAAAATTTATATAGAAAAGAAACTGTGTAGTATCAAGAATAGACTATATATAGCTAAGTAACTCATATAGCAACAGAGGCTTCTATAGCAATATTCTTAATATGTTATATGTAATAAATAGCAATCATAATATAGTAGTAGCAAAAATCATAACAGGCATTGACTATAGTAGCATGCTAGTATAGTAAACAAAAATCTATAGAAGGCAAAAAAGACTTAGCATTGATATAGAGAATGCAATAGTAGATGACTAGCAAAGCTTTAGAAATATGCTAGATAAAAAAATTGAAAATATACAAGAAAAAAAAAAAAAAATAATCAAAACAATATAGATGAATTATGAGAGTTAGTTAAAAAAGCAATCATCAAATTAGTCTACAAGCACTTGCCAAAAAAAAAGAAGCATGTTGTACTAAATAAACTAGATAACAAAGAGCAATGTATTAAAAAGATTGAGCTTTAAAAAGACATTAAAACACTAGACAAGATATAGTATCTGTTAAGAAAACAAAGCTGTAATAAAAATATAGTAGTACTAGGCTAAACTATACAAATATAGTAAAGAAAAGAGAGTTAGAAAAATTATATCAGATGCTGCTAACTGCAACAGAAAAAGAAATCTATATTAAAGTATGCTAGAATATTCTGTTTACTAAGAGTAGTATAGTAAAACAAAAAACAGATAAAAAGATAAGAGGATTTATTGAAACAAGATATGACATGATTATTAAAAACTAAAAGAAAATACTAGCAAGCTTGCTTGATAAACTATTTAAAAAGATAAAGTCAAACAAAGTGGCAATTACAAACAAAGAGGGAGATATAGATTTTTTGTATAACCCTGAAGAAGTTAAAGATAAAGTTAAAAGTTATTTTCAAAACCAGTATGCAAAAAGAAACTCAAAGCTATATAATATACCAAAAAAATAAAAAAAAATCTATATAGAAAAAGAAGATATTTAGGCCTCATAGTATAAAAATCTGTTGCAAGAAGTTACTTTAAAAAAATAGAAAAATGTAATAAGCAAAACAAAAAATAGCTTAGTACCAAATATATCAGGCATAAGCTATTTAATTCTAAAGCAGACAATGACAAAAGCTAAAAGAGTTTTCGCAAAAATGATATTAGCCTGCTTTAAAAAAAGTAAAATACCCAAAAGTAGAAAGCAGAAATACTTTATTTAATACCAAAAAATAAAGACTAGAACTACAATCTAAACAATATTAGACCAATAGTGTTAATTGAAATATTTAGAAACAAATACTTATAATCAGACTAAGTAAAATATTAAAAAATAAGTATTTTAAAAGGGTAAAATTTTGCAGACCTACTAGAAGAAGAAATATCTACCCTGATTCATATTATGAATAATATTTTAGAAGATATAAAAAAAGTGGCAAAGAGCTATAAATTGTTCTACAAGATATCCAAAAGGTATTTGACTTAATAAGTATTAAAATACTCAAGCTAGCATTAAAAAGAATTAAAATCTTCAAAGTAGCAACTGAGTTTATTGTAAATCTGTATAAAAAAAGAGAAATCCAAGTAATTACAAGTCTTGATAATACAGACAAATTTATAGCAATAGATAGAATCAACCAAGATGAGATAATATCTTCTCTGATATGAAGAATTTTCTACAACCCACTACTAGTAGCAATGCAAGATAAAAATAAACTAGCCAACAGATATAACAAGGCTAATATTTAAAAAACTTAGTTGAAGATAAGCTACAATTACATATACAGATGATACTGTTTGGCTAGCCAAGTCTAAAGAAGAAATAGAAAAAATTATTAAAATTGCAAAAGAGTTTTTTAATATTAATGATATTAAAATCAATAGTAAAAAATCTAAACTAATAGTAGTGAAGAAAAAAAATGATACAAATAGCCTTATATAGCATGCCCAAATCACAGTTGCAGAAGTTGAGATGAAAGCTAAAAGAAAAACAGAAGTAGCAAGATATTTTGGAATCTGGATTTTAAAAAAATGTGAAAAAAAGTGCAATATAAAAATCACAAAAAGAAAAGTTTAACAGATCACAAAAACAATAAAGAAGAAAAAGATGATATTAGGCTTATAAACAACAAAATGCTTATACTCAGACTAGAGTACTAGTTACAATATTGCTTGTTAATACAAAATACATGCAAAAGGATCTACTATTCAATGTTAATGCTAATTAAAAACAAAGAAAATCTTACAATCACAATTATAAATAGCATATTATCATACAAAAACTTATAGGAGTAAGAATACAATAATAAAGTTAGATTGTATACTACTTTACTAAGCTTACAATATGGCTAAATAATAAAGATGCAGTAGACCAAATAACTTGGCTGAGGTTAAAACAAAGTCAACTGAACTGCAAGAGCTTAAAAAATATACTAGTTATGCAAAAAGAGAAATTGCACAAGTATAAATCAAAAACAATTTAATATTTAATATAATTAAAGTAGCAAGATTGTTTGATTTAGAAATTAGAAATAAAAAAAAGATTGAAGAACTTGAAATAGCCAAAAATGGTCTAGAAATTGCAAACATTTTGGAAAAGCAAGCTTTACAAATATTTTACAAGGACCAAAAACTAAACATCTTTATAACAGAACAGCTACTTGATATAAAAGGTATCAAAATGCTTATATAGAAACAGGTTAAAAGACTAAGAAAACTAAGCTATAAAGAGAAGAAAGCCATCTGGTATTATGAACTAGAGAAAGTAATTCTAAAAAATATAAATAATATCAACAAAATACCCAAAGCAGCATACCAAAAAGAAGAAGAATATATAAACTATCTAAGCATAAAAGCAGAGTTTGATACAATATCTAATGACTAAAGAAAAAAAGAGTGAGTTATATAGAGTATTAATAAATTTAGTACAGAGTACAATGTGGCAAGAGTTATAGAAAAGAAAGATACAGATAAGCCACTTATATTGCAGTACTGAAAAAGAATTAAGATGCAAGATAGGCCAGAAAAATTAGAAAAATGCAAAAGATATAAACTGATAATATTAGAAAATACAACAAAATATATACTGAAAATAAAATTTAGAAACAACAAAAGGGTACTTAAAAACAAAATAATAAAGAAAAGAAAAGATGAAAAAGGATCTACATTATATGAGTTAGAAGTTAACTTTATGCAATTAAATATATGAAAAGAAAATTGTATAAATATAGAAGAGATATAGTTATTTTAAGCAAAACCAATAATACTAATAGAAGAATAGAAGAAAGAGTACATTAAACATAATATTAGCAGTACAGAGATACAGAATCGATTAAAAAAGATACAATTAGATCTCTCTAAATGCATAGCCATGGGTGGTCAAAAAATCTTGCATTTAGAGAAGTATTGCATTTAGAGAGATAAAAAACTATAAATATCATATAAGTTGGGACTATGCAAAGCTATGTATTTAGAGAGACTATGCATTTAGAGAATATACATTTAAGAAGGTTTGACTGTAATTAGAAAAACAAAAGAAGAGAAAAGATTAGAGATTTATACAGATAGATCTTTAATAAAAAACAAGTCTAGAGTAAAAAAGATATATATAAAGATAGAATGGATTATTACAAAAATAGATAGAAAAACAACTAATATAGAATTCTGTGGTAAAATAAATAACTGACTTTTCTCTATATGAGTGAAACTAGATATGATCTGAATAGCTTTTGTAGCTTTATCTAAAAATGCAGAAATAACTATATATACAGATAGCCTATATACAATAAAAATGATTAAGAAGACAAAATTAATATCTAAATTTAAAGAAGAGCTCAAACTAAATAATAAAAGCTTGGTTAGCCAAATTACAAGATACTGCATAGAAAAGAATCTAAAACTAATGATTTATAAAATTAAAGAGCATAGTGAAATAGCAGCCAATAAGTAAGCTAATAGGCTAGCTAAAGAAGAGAGCCAAAGTAGTTATACAGTAGAGATGGCAAATAGCTAGACAAACAGAATATATACATACTTATACTAGAAGTAGTATATAATCAACAGACCTTTAAAAAAATTTGTATATCTTATATTTTGTACTTATTTAAATACAGAATAAACTCTATCAAACAGAATAAGAAACTTAATACAAGCAGAGAAAAAGCTAGATAAGTAGGAAAAGAATAGCTAAAAAGAAGTATAAACAACAATTTATAAGTTAAAAAACTGGAAGAAGCAGAAATTAGGAAAAATATAGAGGAAAGGCATGATCTAATTGTATCCAACCAGTAGAAAATGCTAAATAGCCTGCTCAACAGACCACATAGACAAATTAAAATAAATAGAGTTATAAAAAGCTCAGAAGAGGAAACAAAGCTAATACATAAGCCAAAAGAAGTACTTGAAGAAGTGAGAGAATACTTCGAAAAGCAATTTCACAAAAGAAACACAATACAAGCAGAGATGCAACTATCAAAATGGATAAACCAATATACTTCAAGAGAAGATATAGAAGAAATATGGTTTAAGGACATAGCAAAAAGTATTAGTCCTGCCGAGTAGAAACAGGCACTAGACCAAGTCAAGGCCAAGTCAGCTCTAGGAACTTCTGGTATTACATACTCTTTGATTAGAAGGGTAAACACAAGCACAAGACAGACTTTTATAAACTTTGCATCAAGATGTTTTAGAGAAGGCAGTATGCCAAAAAAGTGGAAGTTAGGGATACTCTATCTTATACCCAAAACAGAAGATTGGTGCTTTAATCTAAACAATATGCAGCCAATCCTTTTACTCAAATCTTTTAGAAAAATGGTAGTCAGAGTTCTAACAAACAGGCTAACAAAGATCTTATACGAAAAAGAAGTACTAAAAGGCAGAAACTTTGTAGGCCTCCTAGACAAAGGTACTATGATACCAGTTCAACTCATAAATTGTATTATAGAAGAGACGAAGAAGAAAAAGAAAGAGCTCTGGCTGCTGTTCTAGAATATAAAAAAAGCCTTTGACTTAGTAGGACTAGAAATGCTCAACTTAGCACTATACAGAATCAAAATTCTACAATTAACAATCAACTTTATCATGAGAATCAGGAAATGGAAATCCTAACAAGCCTGAGAACAACAGAAAGGTTTATTGCAAGAGACGGCATTGATCAAGGAGAAGTAATCTCACTATTGGTTTAGAGAATCTTCTATGATTCGCTTCTAACAGAAATACAAAAGAAAAAAAAGTGAGGGTACAATTTAGAAGTTAGATGGCCAAAAAGTTTGAATAAGATAGAGACCCAATCACAAAATATACATATACCAGTCATAGTATATGCAGATGACACCACCTTCATCATATCCAGTAAAGAGGAGTTGGAGGAAATTATAGAAATAGCACAAGATTTCTATTAAATAAATGATATTGAGATTAATAGCAAAAAGTCTGAGCTCTTAATAGTAGGAGGAAAAAAGACAAAAGAACCTAGATATATAAAGATAGGAGCAATACATAGTAAAGTTACAGAAAGAAAAGTGAATAAAGTAACAAGATTCTTAGGCATCTGGCTATCTAGAAAGATCAATCATTCATATATAATAGATATCGCCAAAAAAGAGATACAGACTATAATTAAAGCAATATACAAAAAAAGTACAACTCTCGTGCAGTTAATCTATATAAACAATAGAGTACTTATCCCAAGGCTAGAATACAGAATGCAGCACTGTATAACTCTAAGAAACCAATGTAACAGATTACAAAGCCTACTGCTCAAAGTAATCAAAAACAAGTCAGATTTAGCAACTACAATAGCGAACGCAATTATAGCACATAGAAATATTGTAGGGCTTAGAACAATATAGCAAAATCAAATAGTACACCATATAACAGAGCTAAGAAAAAGATTAAATAGCAACAATAAAATGGGCAAAGCAACATGGATCAGAATGTAGCAAGCCTAGATCGATTGTAAAAATACAAGATACATAACAGAATTAAGTACTAAAAGACTTAAAAAAATTATACCTAAACAAAATCTAGCATACAAAATCATAGTTGCAGCCAAAGAAATAAACCTAAATATAAGATCAAGAGAAAAAGAAAATAACCTAAAACTAGTAGAGTCAGGTCTAGAGATAGTAGATCTACTAGATAACAAAGAGTTAAGAAAATTTGCACAAGAAAAAGAAATAGGTATTATAGTACTTGAGCAAGTATTAGATAGAGAAGGGTTAAACTTGCTAACATGAAGCCAAATTAAAAAGTGTAAGAGGAAAAAAATAGCCAAAAAGATTTCAAACTGGTTTAAGAAAATCAAAAAAAGGCTCTTGAGAATATGAATAAGAGAGAAGTCAAGCCAGATCTAAGAGCAAAAACATCCAATTATCTATTACCTCAGATAGATCTAGCACCAATAAGTAATGACAGAAGAAAAAAGAAGTGGGTCTTTATCAAAACCAATAACATGACAGAGATAGAAAGGATAGTAGAAAAAAGAAAAAAAAAGACAGTAATAACTGAGCATTGGTCGGCTGCTCTAGATCCTCAAGAGAACCTACTTATACTCAACAGGTGCAAAGGGTGCAACATAAATATGGCAAGAGAAAATTGTACAGATACCACTTGTACAAAGAGAAGCTAGAAAAGTGATATGGTAGAAATTAGCCCAAGGTTTATCCAGAAGCTGTCAAGCCAAGAGGAGAGACAAAAGCTATGTGTTTCACTAAGCTACTTCACAGGCATACTCCAACAAATAGAGCTATTATCAGATAGAGAAAGGAGACGACAAGAGCTACAATTAAAAGAGATCATAATATACCCACTAGAAGAAGAAATAATAGACCAAGCCATCAAAAATATACAAGCTGCAGCAACATTAAAAGAAGTAGCAACAAAACTAAAAAAGAAAACAAAGATCATGTTCTATACAAATGGGTTCCTGCTTAATCTAAAAGAGGAACAAAATGGGTCTTGGCTGAGTTGCAGTTTCAGAAGAAAGAAACAAAGCAAGCAAGCAAATTCTAGCCAGCTACTATGGGGCAATAAAAGATTGGCCATCCTCAACCAGAGCCGAACTAGATGCAATATAGATAGCCCTCCTAGCAGCTCCCTGCAAGGCAAAGATTGATATATGCACTGATAGTGCTGCAGCAATTTAGGCAATACAGGCAAGCCAAAAGAAGAAAAAAGCATCTAAAATATTGAAAAGGAAAAATCTCTGTCTGCTAGAGCAAATACAATGGACTATTAATCTAAAAGAGCTTAAAATCTGGTTTAGAAAAGTAAAGGTATATAGCGGAGTGAAAGAAAATGAAGAGGTAGACAGACTGGCAAAGAAAGGTGTTCACAGTTTAGCATTAGTTAACCCAAGATGGCTATGGAACAAGCAAGCAATAATAGAGCTAAAGTGGAAAGATATAAGAGTTGATAATGCAACATGAAGTTTCATCACACAACTAACAGAAATCAGTATAGATACAGAGTTGAAGGAATTCAAAAGTATAAACAAGTAGATTAATGCTGAACGAGAAGCAAACACAGTGTGTGAAGTGAAGTTTGGAAAGATATAGGGCAAGTAAAAGGAAAGAGGTGCAGAAGTTTAACTCAAAACAAAGAGTAGATATTCAAAATAAAGTATCTAAATGGTCTGCTTTCGATGATACAAGTTTTCAATACAAGAAAAACAGAGTTGTATACAAACAACACATGCAAGATATATGAACAAGAAGCAGAGACACAAGACCACCCGCAGCATGCTCAGATCTACAAAGACTTTGGTATATTGTGAAAAAAGAAGGAAGTAAACTCTTCTTAGAAAAAGTGATAAAGGAAAAAGAAAAGCTAAAAACCACAAATATTCAGAAAATACAAGAGCTAATCTTCGGCAAAAATAAACAAGAAAAAATTGCAACAAGAGAAAAGCTAATAAAGAGAATAATCACAAAACAAAGACAGGAAAACATACACATTATCCTAGGCAAAGCAAGAAAAGTCAGCAAGTTTACACAGACCATCCTTAATCACTTCCAACATCAGTTTTTCAAGTACATATAGAGCTTTAGATGTGAACTAGTTTCAGAATGGGAAAAAAGAAACAATATAACCAAAGAAAAGAAACAGAAAAAAAAAGAAAAAAAGAAGTCTAGAAAGAAGAAAAAAGAAAAAGACAAAGAAAACACAGACCCACAAGAAGCCGATCACGAGAAAAAAATAGCAAAAGAAAATAGTAGCAAAAAGAGTAAAAGAAAAGCAAAAATAAATGAGAAAAAAGATAGAATAATAGAAGAATAGATCATATAGAGAAAGAAGCCAGTATGGTCCTTGCTGGTTAAGATTCAACAAGATCTTTAAATGCTTCTGACAAGGTATACAATGGTCTACTTATAAACAAGAGGGGTATCAGATAATGGTACAAAATCTTTAGAAAGTTAAGGATCCCAAGGGAGATAAACAGTTGTTATAACAGGTCATACTGAGTAATTAGCCTGGTGAGTCTTTATTAGGTTAGAACAATAAGTTGTAAAAATTTAGTATTTTTGTATATAAATTATATAATAGTTTATATAAATAAAGGCAGGATCGCTTAAAAAAAAAATAATAATAATTTTATTATAAGTATAGTTGGTTAGTATTGCTAATACAAATCTCTGTTTATCTTAATAAATTTTAATTTAATATATAACAAGATTGTTTTGTTTTGGTCTCTTAATATTAGCAATAATTTCACTATTGTGTTGTCTTAGATACTTTTGAGAATCTGAAGTTGAGGTGTGGTGATCTAGTGTAGTGGTTAGGTTGATACCCTTACCAAGTGGCAGATCAAGAGTTCAAAACCTACTGACGGCGAAAATTCGAATAATTATCTGTGTTATGGCAACCGTCTTCTGTCGATCAGTTGGGATAGGATACTTGTAACTATAGTCGCACTAGCATGACTGGCAGGTTTGGGGTATCTGTGCAACCTTGAGTTACATGAAGGAATGCAAACCGGCAATGGGCAGTGCAAACACTCAATAAGTTTCTAGGTCACATAAATCCATAGGACTGGGAGGATAGGAGCCTATTTGGGAAGACCCAAGTGAAGATGTAGCACAAATATTCAATGGTACTACTGTAAAGGCTAGACCTGGGAAAAAGAAACCAAAGTAGAAGAACCGGACAGGGCATGATTGGTTTGTAGTAAAGCCGATTCACCAACCAGGCTGCTGGGTTAACTAGAGAAAAAGATCATAGCAGAGCCGATGAACCAAGGACAGGTTACAGTCCTTCCAGGCCATCTGGATTGGTAGTCTAGAACTAAAGCGGAGGGGAACCAAAGTACTGGGGATATGCTGTGAAGTGGATACCGGGTTTGGGTAAACTTTGCAAGGGCATAGCCTTGTTAATAGGACTATAGAGTAGGTAGGTTGTTAACAGAGGGGCACCCTGAGCCTTGCTACTGGATGACAGTTGGGTATGGCCTGGGTTCCTAGTACAGAAAAGGAAACCAAATATCGAGTTAGATGGCACCTTGGTGTATAGGAACTTATGAGGCTAATTGTGAAGTGGGTATAGAAGATCAGAGGTTTTAAATAAGCAATCTCCTAGCAGGTTGCAGGTATGGTAGCTAGTGTAGAACTTTCGGGCAGACTACTTAAATAGACAACCAAAAGTTGTATGTGTGGCTAGTTGTACACTCATCAATGTACCAAAAAATGTTTGTAAATAAACATATAAAAACACAATAAAGCATTAGCACCCGTGATATCGGTTTAAAAAAAATATATATATATATATATATATATATATATATAAATAGAGACCCCTACAGCAAAAGGGTGCATTAGGACAAAAATTTTAAATTTATAATTTTATAAAAATTGTAATCCTATTAGTCTAATTCTTCAAGAAATCAATTAAAATAAAAAAAATTTTTTGGCCTAATATACTCTTTTGCTATAGGAGATCCCAAATAGAAATTAGTTGTTATACAGTTTAAAAATATATAAAAAGAAATTTTTTTGTTGTATTACAAATACTTTAAATAAATTTATTTAAAGAAAGACACACTTTGGTTAAGTTTCTGTGAAAAAATAGACATAAAGAAGGCCAAGCTCTTAAAAAGTAATTGGTTTTTCTAGTACAACATTGTATAGATAGATTGCAAGTCTTGAACAAATAATAAAATAAAAGTTAGTAAATCTCCAGGCTATTCAGAGTCTCTTAGTTCAATTCAAAAAAAAAAAAAACTTGAAAAAATAATAAAAAAAGAAAGATCTATAACTAGTAAAGAAGCAGCAATAGCACTTAACAGTACATACCTCGGTCTTAATATTGTACCAAAAACAGTTCAGAACTATTTTCAAAAACTTGGCTATAAAGTTTGTATCCTCTGTGCAGTTTCTCTTATCAGAAAAGAAACTATACTTCATCGAGTTGCTTGGGTATAAAAATATGTGTGAAGAAAGTAGAATAAAACTGTTTTATCTGATAAAGCAACTTTAAATGTTTAGAAATACAGTGCAAGTACGTTACAAAGCTAGTGAGATAAAATTTACATGGGTTGTTGTAAAACATTCATTTAAGATTCATGTTTGGGGTGCAATTTGTAAAAAAAAAACAATTAGATTTTATGTATTTATAAGTACTATAAATAGTGAATAGTATTGTGAGATTTTGAAGAATAATTTGTTTAAACAAGCTTTTGAGATCTTAGGTAATAACTAGACAATAATATTAAATATATGGCTAAGGCTATGAAGGTTTTTTTAAACAATTGTTGTCCAAAAGTTCTCTACTGGCCTTCATTTTCTCTAGACCTTAATCCAATCGAGAACCTCTGGGCTACTATAAAAATTAGAGTTAAGAAAAGAATGAATATTGCGATTCAAAAAAAAAAAAAAGATCTCTTAGAAGTTTTTCAAGGCAGTAATTGAAGATGAATGAAACCATATTGATAGAAGGTTATATTATCAATTAGTTAGTTCTGTATCAGAACATTTGTAATTAGTTGTTGAACAGGGTGAATACACTATTAAATATTAAATATTCAAAATTCAAATATATGATTTTAGCTAGTTGTAATTAAAATTTTATGAAATTTTAATAAAATTTAAGTGCACTGTGCCACTTTATATGATTACTATTATTTTCTGCCACCACTGTACAAATTTATTAAATAATCCCAGATCTTTAAACAACTACAGAATTAACTATGAATGAGCACTTTATCTTTTTCTTGTAAGTATCCTATCTACAAGTTGTTCATATAAGCTTTTTACTTAAAAACAGAGTATTCTATCTTTTCTTTGCAAGAATACCACTTACAAAATAGTTTGTGCAAGTATTTTACCTGCAAAGTATTCTGCATGTTCTATAAAATATTGAATACAAATACCTTAAAATCACTTTTTAATTTCAAACCTTTCTAATTAGTTTCAGATTCTAATACTTGCTAATAGTATTTAATTCACTTTGGTAATAGTAGTGTTTTGTATCTGGATTAGCCAAATTACCTTCCAGGTGCTGAAAGTTTAAAATTTTTAAGTAAAAAATTATTAATATTACTTCAAAAGCTATATTCAGAGAATAATATTAATCTAATAAAACAATAGTATAAAAAAGTATACAGATGATGATCCTTGCTAAGTTATCTTAGAGCTAGTATTTGTAGTCGATCTTTATTTATCATCAGAGTCAGCTTATATTTTTTTATCTTTAGAATTTATCAAAGATTTCATCAAATTTTTGTTGTGATCTTGCTTATGTTCTATTTTTTTTCAGAATTTTTTAGCTTCTACTTTTAGTACTATATACCAAGTAATTGGTATTTTAATACTATATAATCTAATATAAATTAAGTTAATTCTTTAAAAATCAGCCAACTCAAACATTACTCTTTAATATTATACAAGTACAAGTCTCCTCTTTTCTTCTTTATTAGAGTGTGAAACAAGTCTATATTTATAACAAATTATATGCAGAAGAGAACAAAAAAAAAAAAGAACTTTTTTAATCTAATTTAAACCTACAAATTAGAGTATGCCATGGGCTTACTTCTGCTATCATATCTTCTTTTACCATAGTCTTGTAGCTTTATAGAAATAGTTTCCTTATGATTTCTTCATGACTTCAAGAGGTTTCAGATCATAAGAAGACATTTATATGATTGGTTAATTTTTGTAGATCTACTTGTAATTTCTTGTAATAATTAACCAATCAAATGCATAGTTTTTAATTAATACTACAATATTAGAAAATGAAAAAAACTTCATATAAAGAAGCTTACAAATTAATTTTTTTTTTTTTTTTTTTTTGTTGTTTAAGGTGACCTCTATGGCCGGGGGCTTTTTATTAGATAATTAACAACGTTACAATTA
>CAJVPU010001583.1:0-12519 GCA_910591775.1 Dentiscutata heterogama | reverse complement strand
CTAAGTAGAAAGTTGCTAGTGTGGTGCTGGAGCTGTATATCCCAAATATTGCGAATATTGTAGATATTGTGATTAAGTATTGTGCTATTAGGAATTGACCGGGCTAGGTGGGCTTTGTGCTTGGCAATAGTAAAATATATGCCTAGTATTTTAAGACATGTTGTTTATGGAATAACAATGTTGTGGATTCTGTATTCTACTATTGGGATTATGACCGTATTAATAATGTAAGTTATTTGCTTGTCTGTTATCTTTTTGGTGCTAGCTATATATACTAGGTTGAGAGCTTCCTCTTGAATTAGTTTGACCTGATTAGTGTGTTTATTATTAAGTGTAAACCAGCATCCTAGGAATTTGAAAGGCTGATTAGGAGGTGTTAATACTAGGTTTGTTTCTAGAAATGAAATATTGACTACTGTTTGGTTAGATATGAAAATAAATTTGGAGGAGTTGACTTGGATATTGGCCATATTGTAGAATGATAAAGCTGTTTCTATTATTTTTTCCAGATTGTTTTTAGATTGGGCTATCCAAAGAGTATCGTCCATATAGGCAAGCACTAATATCAAGCATTGTAGTTGCTTAGTAGAAGGTGAGGTGAGGCTAGACTGCCAAGATGTTTGCATGGTATACCCTGGTAGTTGTAGTAATATTTTTGAGATAAGTAGATCATAATAAATTTGCCAGAAAAGTGGAGTGATTGTTTCACCCTAGTCAATTCTGTTCTGGACTGCGTAGTAATTAGTAAGATCAAAGTTAATAATAACTTTGTTTGAGCGGTTTGAAAGAAGGTTGGTAAGAATGCTAATAAGTTGTTAAGGCATGCTAATTCTTTGTAGAGATTTTTGAAATAGACTAAAGTTGACTGAGTTATAAGCTTTACTCATGTCTTGTGAGAGAATCTAGAGCTAGTTGGAATTGCATGTTGCATCTTCTATAACATTGTTGAGGATATGGATTGAAATAGCAGTGGAGTTGCCTGGTAGAGCCATGTAGTTGAAAGAAAATAGAATTTCATTTTTGGAGAGGATCTTGTTAAGACGGTTAGTGAAAAGCTTGGTATAAAGCTTTTTGATATGTTCAATAAGGCTTATGGGTCTAGTGTTGGCCAGGTTGCTATCGAAAACTGGTTTTTTGAATATGGTGTAAATTCTTCTTTCTTTCTATTGTTTTGGAATCGTTTGGGAGGAAAGACATTGGTTAAGAAGAGCAGTGATTCCTTTAATAAAGCTAGAACCTGCATACTTAAGTATTTCATAGCTTATTCCAGAGGGTCCACAGGCCTTGTTGTTAGGTAGCTGGCTAAGAGTAGCAAGTATCTCCTCTTGGGAGAAGTCTGTAAGTGCTTCTGAGTACTAGTCTTGCTGAATGTGCAGTTTGGAATTGTATTCTGTTTGCCAGTGTGAGTTAAATATATCCTGATTGATTGTGCGTAATGCAGTCCAGTCACTGAAATACTGTTGGATGTGTTGTTTGATATCTGTGGAATCTGTGACAATCTCCTAGTCAAGTTTATATTACTCAGCTTGACAGGGTCTTTGTGCAGGTTTAGGATACTGTTTAGCATAGATGTGGGGCTGGTTTGGAGTTTAGTACATCTTTTTGTGATAGCTTCTGTAATTTGTTAGCGTGTTTGTCTAATGTTTTCCAGATTTCTTGTGTGGAATAGTTTCTTCCATTCAGAGTTGGCTTCAACTATCCAGTCTGCTACAGGTTGAACTACTGGTGCTAATATGGGTATCTCAAGCTGGTATATATTGTTAAGCTGTGTTATTGTGTTGTTGATATGTAAGGAGATTTGGGAGCCAGATTTAGTTGAGCGCTTTACTGTTCTTATTATATTACCAAGCTTCTTGAGGCTGTAATGGATCTGAGTTGCCTTGGCAGAAAATGTGTGATGGAAGTTACGAACTGTGAATCGCTTGTTAGGAATATACTTAAGTGCTGCTATAATTAAACTAGTCTGAATTTTATGCCATGTTGTTTCTAAAGACTCTGAGCTTGTAGGAATGAGTGGTGTATGGTGTAGTTGTAAGTTTGAACTAACTTGATCTGCAAAGTTTTCCCATTCTTCTTTGTTCATTGCTTTGTAATTAAAGACTCTTCTTCGAGTGCGGGTTTTATGTCTTTGTTGTCCTGTTGTTGCATAGGGGAAAAGCCAGCGAGAAATTAGAATTTTGTGGTCGCTTAGGGTGCTTGTATCAGGGTCATCAGTTTCGTAGTCAGTGAGATATTGGAGGATTGGTTGGTATGCCCAAATAAAGTCAATTTCGCTACTGAGGTTGGCTCTGTGCCAAGTTGGTGCTGACATATTGTAGTGTGAGGCTAGGTTGTACATATTGTTGTATGCCAGATACTGAAAAAGTTTATATTTGATTGACTGTGAGTGGATATTGTCAGTAGAGGTATTGAAGTCTCCTAAAGTTATAGAGAGAATGTTTTGTGCTTGGGCTTGTTGTAGCCACTGGATTACTGTGTTTTGAACTTGTAGTCAGAGTTGGGCATCATTGCTGGGGAGGTAGATAGAAATGATACGAAACTTGAAGTCATGTTTAAAGAACAGGTCAATTGCAATTGCATGCCCTGCTACTATGCTAATGTGGTGGATGTGTGGAGCTAGGCTGTTTCGGATCATAATTGCAGTTTCTGCCTGGGAGCTATCTATGCATGACCATAAGTAAGTATAGTGTTGGGTTTTGTCTTGTTTGTATCGAATTGTTTCACTTGAAAGTTTGGTTTCTGTGATACTAATAATATCGAGGTTTTGTTGAAGACAGTAATGTTCCCAGGCTTCTTTTTTTGGTATTGTTATTAAATCCTTGTACATTGTGTGTGCAAATAGAGAGTGTTAGGGGGTTAAAATATGTAGGATTTGTATTAGTACTCATTTAGTTAGTTTGTGTCCATCAGTGCTATGTTGCTACCCGGTGGGTTAGAGCTGGATGCTTCAGTGGATGTGTTAGTAGTGTTTACTATTTGAGAGGTGGCACTAGCTAGTGAATGAACTGTACTAGAAGATGGAGGTTGGTCTACAGCCTTGCTAAAGATTGTTCAACTAGGTTTTGGTAAAGAAGTGAGCTCCAGAATAAAGTCAGGAATTGTTTTAACTGAAAAGTGTTGTCTTAACACTTTCATAGTAGATGTAACTTTTTCTTAAGACTGAATTGGAAGTTTTAATTTGATACTACGAGATATAAGTATTTTTCTTAATTCCTGATTTCTGTTGGAATCTCGGGGAGAGGTTGTAAAGTGTCAGTTGAGTCTGTTTTACTTTCTGTTTTGCGAGTTGGGATTTGAATCCAGTCAGAGGTTAGCTGAGAGAAGAAGAAATGTTTTCTCAATATTTTAGCTGTGCTAGTTAGCTGTTCAGGAGTGGTGATAGGAAGAGTAATGCCAATATCTTTTGGGAGTTGGTCTGCCTTAGGTAGGTATGGTTTGTCAGTGGAGTTTGCTTGTAGTATCTCTGTGGGTAGTGGAAATCTAAATCTATATTGCGGTGTAATTTGTTGAATAAATTTCTTGACCTCTGTATCACTTGTAATTGGGAAGGAGAATTGGGTACTTGTACGGATCTTGCTGGGGTCTGTTGGAAGGAGTGGCTTGGTGACAAAATAGTCATTTGGTAGAAGTTTGAATATGTAGTACTCCCTAACTTGAGTTACTACTTGCTCTAATGTTAGAGAAGAGGTAGCTGGGTTATAAGGGAAAAGGCTACGGACTTTTGGGTTCAGCTCCTGGTAGGTTGTAGGAAGTGGTTGCTTAGGAGGTGGAAGATCAAAGTAGCTATCTGGAATTTGTACTACCATGTAGTGGTCAGCTAGCTTCCTTTTATAGGCACCCAAGTATTGCAAAGCTGATCTATGAGAGATGGGGAAGAGTTTGCGTAGCTGGTCGGGGAGGCTGTTATAGTTAGCAGGAAGTGCTGGTAGTGTGGCAAAGTAGGTGGGTGGGAGTTCGGGGAATTTGTAAAGCTTTCTTAGTGTGTTAACAATCGCTCTAGTCTGTGATTTTTGTTTAATAGGGAGGGTAAAAGGCAAGATATTTCAGATTTTAGAGGGGATTTTGTTTGGGTGATCTGGGAGTTGTTTTAATTTGTCCTCGAAGGCTCTGTTGATCTCTGCTTTGATGTCTTTAGATGTGTTTTCATTTTCGTTGAGAATTCTCAAAAATCCTCTTGCGTAATGAATTGCCTCGTAAATAGATTTCGGGGTAGCTCTTGTAGTATTGATATTGAATAAATGTTGGGTAATAAGCATATTTCTTAGCATAGAGTTAATAGTGTTGCATGTTGCTTGGTCGGTTATAGTGATGTTGTTTTCCTCTTTGTAGATTGAAAGAGCTTTGTTGAATAGTGTATTGAATTCTTTTTGGTATGCGGGTGTAGTTTTAGGGTTTCAGGTAAAAGTGGTAAAAAACCAGGTATCACAATGAATAAATTTAAGCTAAATAGTACTAGGTAAGATGTATTGAGTTTGGTTAGTGGCTAGCTTGTGGCTAACGAACTGATAATTTCCTGCTGCTGTGGTGAGTGCTTGTGCAATAGCATCATATGTCAGGTGTTGGTGTCAAATAGGGCATTGGTAGGCTTTGAAATCTTGCTTGATACCACTTGTGCGAATTCCATATCATCTGGGGTGTTGATCATGAGTGAGGCGATGTTAGTTTTGTTGATTTGGCTGTAGAGCAGTTTAAATGGAGCTGGTGCACTGTTGGTGGTAGTCTTGTTGGCCTTGTTGGAGATAGTAGTAAGAGGTGAGATATTCCTGGCTCGCTTTCTGTTAGTAATGACTGCAGGTAAGAGAGGTGGATTTCGTCGAGTGACCGATGCCAGGGCCAGTGTAATTTGACTCGGTGGTGTAGAAGGTCTGGATACGGGGTTGGTAGCATGGTGCTGTATAACTAAGGGTACATTGGGTGCTGTCGTATTAATAATATCTGTGTCCATTGGTGTGAGCGTAGTCTTGGCTAAATTTGTTCTAGGTGTAGTGGTTCACTGGTGCTTCCATGAAATGTATTGTCTGATTCAAGATTAGTTATATCATTGTATGGGATAAGGTAAAGATCAGCTGTCTGTTTGGCCTTCATATAAGGTTTTATACTATCATAGTATGTTTTTGTAATTGTTATCATATCAACATTGTGTACAGGTTTTAGCTGCTTGGTATTAATATCAACTATATTGTTTTTAGATGAAGATAGATCAAGGAGAACTAATTGTCTTGGGTTCTCATATTCACATACCCATTGGGAAGGGTAATCGACCAGGTTGGGAATCTTGTCAGATTTGGTAATGTCACTATAGAAGAGGAAATTGTCAGCGTACTCTTGAATAAAGAAGTTGACAGTAAAGGTAAGTTTAGTTCAGTCTCTGATAGTAATGTTGACAAATTTTTTAGTGTGTTCTGAAGCTGGAGACGTAGGCATTGTCTCGATGGGGGTCTCTTTTTGTTCTGCTAGCCTGCGCCAGTAGGAAAAAATTCCTCTGGTGGAGGTAGAGCTTTCGGAGACCATAGTTTTGGATTGTGTTTGGGGCTGAGGGGAGCTTAGTAATCCTTGCTTGATGTTGTTTTTAAGTAAAGTAGGGCTAATAGTTTGATTTGTATTAGTAGAGTATGTGTGGTCCTTAGAACCACTTTCGTGGGATGATGAAAAAGTCATTTTTCGGTCGATTTTAGTGTTTTTTGTCCTTTTCTCATAAATGAGTTGTTCTTTTTCCAAAGTTGCATCTCTTTTAGATAAATTAGGAAGTGCTGGATAACTTTATTTAGGAGCCGAGACTTAAGTTACTTAGTAAATTTTAGAGTTATTGCTGCGGGAAAAATTTTTTCTTCTTGTTTCTATTTTGGTAAAGTGATCTGCAGGAAGAGTTTTTGTAATTTATTCTTATTTACTTTTCCTCATGTTCATTAATCTATATAGTTTTGAAATTAATATTTCTTATTTGTTTCACTAATCATAATCCTAACTCATGCTACTAAAGATTTTTGCTTATATATATAATATGAAAAATAAAAAAATAATACAATTCATTCTTTATAACAAAAAATATTTTTTAAAAAGAAATAAATACAAAATATGTTTCTAGTTAAATCAAAATTTTCCAAAAAAAAAAAATTTTAATATATACTAGTTTTCTGAGTTAATTAAAATTTTTTTAATTAGTTAATTGTTAACTTAGTTATTAATTGGTTGCAACTAATAGTTATATATTTTTAATAAATTTGATTAGCAAAATAAATAATTATATGTTTTTTGTATTGTTTTAAACAACTCTATTGGCTAAAAAAAATTTATATTTTAAATTTATTATATAGATAATCAACCAACAATTAGTTAATTAAAAAATTTCTAATTAATTAGTTAACTAATTGTTAACTAGTTAGTTTTTTAACTAATGATTTGGATTACTAATATATATATACTAATAATTTATTTTTTTATTTTTTATTTTTATTTTTTTAATAATTTTGTACTAATTTATTAGAAAATTTTGTAACTTAGTTATATATTTACTAATTTATATATTAACTACTACTTATCTGCTCTTATAGTACCCAAGTATAGTTATTATACTGATATTTGCCAATGGGTTCTACATATAGTACAACCTATATTTAAAATTCACTATAGCATAGTACTTAGCTATTATATCAGAACTATTTTTTCTTCTAATTTTTTTTCTTTTTAAGAGTATAAAATGAAACAAGAAAAATAAAAACAACAAATTTACAAAAACAACCAAAAAAAAAAGAACAATTAAAAAAAAAAATAAAGCACAAATTTTGAAAAAGAAAAAATAAAAAAAAAAAAAAATCTAATAGTACTATTATAATCTGTACAAAGCTTAAAAATTATATATATAACAAATACAATATCTATATATCTATACTATAAGACTTTGTCTTAATGTATTATTTTTTTTGACTATATGACCAATTTTGTATAAATCTTTAACTAAAAACTAGTCATTGCATGGAATAGCAACATGTTTGTTGCTAAAAAAACATGTAGTTGTAATCTACTAAGTCAACTAAATTTAAAAGAAGTAAACTATACTAATCTTTTAACAGAAGTAAGCAGTTTTACCTACTTTTTTTAAAAAATTTGTTAAAAGTACAAGTGGTAATAATAAAAAGTATAAACCTAGTACTTTTATTAAGAGAAAGTATATTTTTCTTTAAAAGTAATAAAACAAGTAGATCTGAGTACACTGCTTCTATTTTTTGTAATAAGTAATAAACTCTAAACTTGTTAGCAAGTAGTATATAAGTACTATTTCTAAATAACAAGTGCTGCCCTCATAGTGAGTAATAAGCTCTAGATCTATTAGCAGATAGTATATGAGAACTATTTCTAAATAATAGATACTAGTTTATAGTTCTCATTAGTCTCATATCTATTATTTTTAACTTAGTTTTACTGTTTTTGTTGAAAAATTTTGTTTTAAAAAATAGGTCTGAGAAATTGTTAGAAAGAGTTCTCTAATAATTTATTTTTTATTTATTTATTTTTTTTTTCAAACAGTCATATTACAACTTTATTATTTAAAATAAAATATATACAGGTTTTATTCCCATATTTTTTATCCACAGCTTAGCTGTTTTATACTAAAGTGTGGCTCACCTAGTTACTAAAAAGCATATATATATGATTTACTAGAGTAAAATTAGCTTTCTTGTTTCTCTTTAATTTACCTCAGATTAGAAATTCACAATTTACTAGCCAGGACTTACCAGCCTGTTATGACTACCTCTTTTCTTTCAATTTTTACTACCTAGATCTTGGCAAAAAGACTAAACTATAATCCATCTATGATGAAAAAAAAACTAAAAAAAAATATAAGAAAGGGTATAAGAAGAAAGAATATAAAAGAAAGGAAAAAAAAAAAGAGGAGAGAGCACACTAAATGAAAAAGAAATTTAAAAGATGAAGATAGAAAAAACAAAAAAAAAAAAGTTATAGTTATGATATATATATAAAAAAGATACACTATTATGACCTGTACAAAGGTAAAAAAATTATATACTAATTGCAATATTTAACATATCTCTATTGTAAAGCTTTGGCTTAACATTGGTATTTTCTTTTCATGATGTATAATAAACTTTGAGTAACTCTAAACCAGGGCACTGATTCTTGCTATGTGATGTAGTATCATATTGATGTAAACAAGCACATAGTTGCATTTTACTAAGTCTATCTGAATTTGGCAAATGTAAACAATAATGATCTTTTAGAGAGAGTGAGCTATTTTGCCTACTTTTTGTTAAAAATTTTTGTAAAATTGGTGGGAAAGTGAAGGGAAGAAAAAGCTCTTGTACCATTTTAAAAAGTGTAGATTTTTTTTACTAAGAGTAACAGCAATCTATCGTCTCTATTGAGACTTCTATTAGAGCAAGCATGCAAATACTTGTTTTCTCAGTAAGTGATAAACTTTAAACTTGTCGACAAATAGCATATGAGAACTATTTCTAAATAATAGATGCCATATCCGCGATAAGTGATAAGCTTTAAGACTATTAGCAAGTAGCATATAAGAACTATCTCTAAATAATAGTTGCCATCTTATAGTTTTTCTTTGACTTATAATGACACTACTATACACACTTGTATTTTTAGTAATAGAGTTTTTTTGAAAAATTTTGGTACAAGTGATTATCATCTAATAATTTATTTAATTAAAAAAAATTATTTAAATAAATATAACAAAATTTAACATCAAGATAAAAAGCAAAATAATATTTATATATTAATATAAATTAAATATAATATATAGATTTTTAAATAATTATTATTTTTGTTTTATATAAAACAATAATTTTAGAAAAAATTACACATTGGGGCCCAAATTTGAAAATAATTATAAATAAGTACTCAAATTAAAAATTATTATATATAAAGATCAAAAAATAAAAATAATAACAAATAAGTGCATCTAGTTATCACACCCACCAAGTGGCAGGTCTAGAGTTTGAATCTCATAGATAACATTTTTCAAAAATAGATTTGTATTAGGTAATGATTATCTATTGATTGGTTGGATCTACAATTTGTAATCTTGGTAGTACTATCTTGTTATAGAAGCTTTAGCATAGAAATGCCAAGAAACCAGGATGATCAAAACCTGTTTAAGAAAACCCGAGTAAGGAGATAGTAGATACTTTTGATAGTGCTACAGGAAGGTCAAATTTGGAAGTGATAGCTGAGATTGGAGAACCAAATAACAACAAGATTCTTAAGTAGGAGAATTCACCAATCTGATTACTAATTGAAGAGAAAGCAAGCACACCAACCTAGTTAGCCAGTGTGTGAAACTAAGATAGTTATCTACTATGACTAGAATTTGGAAGTTAGGTTTCACCTGACAACAAGGGCTGAGTGATCCCTAGAGACTGGCCAGACCCAATTGGAAGAAAAGGACATGTGCTATAAAATCATGTACTATGATAAGACAGGGCACAAGGCACTTAGAGCTTAGCTAGTGTCAAATCTTCTGTGTCACAAGTTAGAAGTAAAGAAGAGACCAATAAGGCAAGAATAGAAAAAGAAAAGCCCAAATATGAGTACTGGGGTTGAAGTAAACCTTACAAGGGCATAGCAGTTTAATTGGATAACACCAAACTGCAAGTAGAAGCCTTAGCAACTACAATAACTGGGTTAGCCAAATACAGGATATGGAAGGCTCTGGTAGGTTTACCTCAAAGATAGCCGTGCATCTGCTTAACAAAAGAATGCAAGCTAGTAAGTAGTTAGTGTAAACCTAGAATAAGTCACAAAAGTCCTAAGGCAGGATACACAATCTAGTGAAATGGGCCAGATGGTAGTTTCCAGATTAGTATAATATGCTAAAAACAGTTAGGATCAGAAGGTTTAAATAGATAACCCCCTAGTTGGGTTATAGATATAACATCTAATGTAGAACCTGCAGCCGGACTACTTAAATAGGCATTCAAAAGGTGCACATGTGGCTAGTTGTATTTTTACTATAATTGTAATAATAAATAATTACTAATAAAGAGTCTCTATGGTCAAAGAGGTCACCTTAACACCAAAAAAAAAACAAAAAAAAAAAACAAATAAGAGTCTATTTATTTTTCAATCTATAAAATAAAACAAAACTACAAGTACAAGTTATATAACTTGTAATTTTTAATTTATTTTAAAATTTATTAGTTAGAAAAAAAAACTCTTTCCTGTAAATTCCTAGTACAAAAATTCTTAAAATTTCTAAAATACAAAAACGCAATTTACATTTAATTTTATTAAGTAACTATATTATTTGGCTCTAAATAAAATTGTCACTCACACAATTTTACATATATTATTTAAGTTTCAAGCTGTTCGAACTTCCAAAGCTAAACATCTTGATGGCCTTTTTGGCTCAAAAGTCAAACTTTTATTATTTTCACCAAAATGTACTTCTCAACCTACTCTCCAAGCTTAGAAAAAGTTGCTCTACGTACTTTTCTCATCATAACAAGCTAAATTTTAACTCGATAGGCCCAATATTAATAAAGTTATAGCTCTTTTGTTCCAAACTCCTCTCTACTTTTTTTTTATTTTTTACTTTTAGAGAACTATCACTTATTACGTAATTATAGCCCCCCCTCTTTGGGGCAAAATTAACTCCTAGAGTACCAGAGTTAGTAAATTGTCACCCAGATTTGAGGGGGCTATAATTATATAATAAGTGATAGTCTCCTCACCTCTACCTTGCCCCCCAACACTTGGATACATTTTTCATATAACAGTAGCAGCCCCTACTAGTGCTACCCACATGTTACAGAACCCAAATTTTACTGGTTTGCCATTAAATTATTCTATTTTTATCTAATTAACACAAAAACAAATACTTATCTTTTTTGTAAATTTAATATTTACTTTTTTGTAAATATTTAACATAATACAAACTAACTTTTGCACCAATTATATTTACATCACACATACTACTTTTCTGTTATATACCCGGGTAATACGAGACAACTGCCCTGTGATTATTTGTCACGCTCTACTTATTTGTTATACCCTGCGGTTGTATATCAGAATCCCGACACACAAAATCCAGACACACAAAATCCCGGCAACAAAATCCTGATACACAAAATCTCAACAAATTAAAATTCTAAAAATATTAAAATTAGAAATTTAATTTGTCAGGATTTTGTGTATTGGGATTTTGTTGCCATAATTTTGTATATCAGGATTTTGTGTGTTGAGATTCTGATATACAACCATACCCTGCTTATTTGTCACACTCTTGCTTATTTATCACCCTTGCTTATTTGTCACAACTCTTAATTATTTCTATACTCAAAATTATTCAACAATTTTCCCTTAAAACGATTAATTTAATACAACATAACAAAAATGCCTACTCTCAAAAAAGACTTACTTGACACTATCGATCTTGCTGCTTTCTTTACTCAATATCCAGATAGATTTGGTATCTGGATCGCTAAAGAAGCTCCCAATACTAGCAGACCTATTCTAGCTAAAACCAAACCAACTAAATGTCTTACTACCATTCTCTGTAACAATAAAGTAACTTACTTCTTCCTAGCTCCAACATCTACAACTATTGTATCCTGTCTCTGCAAAAAATTTTATACCAAATTCATCTCTATTGCTAACGCAACCTACAAAACTAACCAACAAGATCTAACTGAAGCAACTAGTACTAAAAAAACAAAAGCTCTTATGAACCAACTTAATCTTACTAAGGAATCAGACTTATCTTTACCTACTAAAGAAGAAATTAACAAACATACTCACCTCTGTGTTATATGCAACATAGATAATATCAATTGCAAACATCCTATCAGTGGTAGTCATCATTTCCTATCCAATGATGCTATCTACTATTCTGATAAAATTTATTACAAGGCATGCCTTCTTAAAGAATCTGAAGCACTTAAACCACTTACTTCGTCAACTACTCAAACATCCTCTCAAACACTTTCTCCAACTTATACTTTGACTTCAACTTCCTCTATTCCTATTACTACTACTAATCAACCCTCTCAGATTCAAACTACTGAACAGATAACTCACTCTAAATCTCAACCTTCAAACAATTCAACTATTAATATCAATACCCAACCTTACATATTCACACATGCCTGAAATGTAACTACGCACTCAGCTACAAATCAATTAACAACCAACACCACCCTGAAGGTGATACTATACAACAAGAAGGAAGCTTTATTACTCTAAATGTCTAACTAGCACCTCTACCCCTCAACTCATGCAATTACCTGATGAAGATATTATGTAACAAAGACTTATCCAATTATAAAAATCATTAACTACTCCTTCTTACAGTCCTGATACTCCATCTCCTCTACCCAAACAGCCGTCATTTAATTACCAAACCTCAACACTTCACAAACAGCAATCTTTTTCTCAAACTCATGCCTCAGACACTTCTCCTGCAATGATCGAGATTGACAGAAATACTATCTCTACTCCTACAACTAACTATACTACTCAAACCCAAAACCAACCCTCCTATTCAAC